>CALYOO010000323.1:0-39859 GCA_945261195.1 Cryptosula pallasiana
ATATTGCTTTACAATCTTGCTGTAATGTTGACTTTTCTGCATATGCAAAGTGGCTTGTTAAAATCACTGCTATGGTCCTAATCAAAGTTCATGTTGCTCAATCTTTCTCATCTCCTTAGCAAATCAAGGTCAAGTTGTTGAAATGTGTTTCATAGAATAATAAATTGTTATTGGTTTTAGCTTTTCAAAAACCCCAGGCAAGTGGGTAGCCGAGCCATGTTTGGAATGGCTTACCACAGCATCTCCACACATTTTGCTGAATGGTACAGACTGGTATCTCTACGGGAATCACAAGAAAGGCACTTCAAAGACATCAAAAATGCATGCAGGACATCAAACCAGCACCCTGACCATATCATTCTAAACAGCATCATCTGGCTCCAGATGAAGCAACGTGCAGATGTGAGCGGTAAACCACTTGCTATTCAAGAGTCTAACATCAGCAAGGAATGGAAAAAAAGCAACCAAAGAAACCGCTCAATAATCACCAAAGCTTTGATAGGAGAGAATCTAGCTGGATTTTCATGGCATCGCATGTGCATAGCGGACTATTTGTTGAGCGCTGAATGGCATGAAACAGATTTAGACGGAAATTACATATTCTTTGATGGAGCAATGGACAAAAACAATGATGAGTCCGGAAAAGTTTTGACGACATATTTAAGGTAAATATGGGAAAAGTATGGGAATCTTGACGCTGCTTTAAATTTTTCATTAAGCGTCTTTTGGTAACAAAGCATCTTTATTGACCGAACACTTTTTTTTCTCGTTGAAGCGTTCTGGAATGTTTTGAACCATTTGTTCGTTCAGATTTGCTGAAAACTTTTTGTTTAATCTAGAATAAGAGACTCTAAGCAAATGGCTATTAATTTTTTAGACACAGTACAATGGCTGATGTATGGACACACTTGGATACTGCATTTAACATTTACAAAGCAAATAGGATGTCCCAAGTACAAAGGGAAGAGATATTGCACAATGGTGAAGAGTCGAAGTCAACAGACGCTGGAGCAGAACAGCATAGTGATGAAGAGGATGAGTGTTCTCAACCAAATCATGAGACCTGTCTAGGTAAAAATTTTTTACTTCAATTATCGAAATACATAGGCTTTAGGTTGCTCTCAGGTAACCATTTTTTGTGGTAATACATCTATATGTGATTTTAACTTGATTCCGTTCAATAGAAACAATCATAGGTTAGTTAGAATTACCTGATAAAGCGCGCATGCTAAGCAAAAGATTTATTCTCAACTTCATTCCAGAAAATATTGGTGAAGCTGATGAAGATTTAAGTGATGGAGGAAATGGTGAAGCTGAATCAATTTCTTCAGGTAAGCTTTTTAAAATCAGCAGTGGGTTTCGTATCATCTATTTACAAGAGACTACAAACTGTTTGAAAGTTTCAAGTGCCGGATTCTACTGTTGTTTTAGATAGTAGTATTAGAGAGCCTGCAACCAACGCATTGTGTGTATCAGATCAGGGGCACTCTCTCAGCACAAGAATCTACAGTGACAAGTTCCAATGTTTTGCCAGATTCCATATGCAGTAGTACACCAAAAAAGTTTGCACCATCAATGTAAGTTGAAGTGAAAATGCAGAATGTGTGCTGAAAAAATGCTGCATTACATCATGCATTCAATTAGTAATTTCTAAGTTAATGATGAAACTGACCGTTAATTTATGCCATGTATCAATGTAACGTACTTGAAAACAATGAAAAGCCTCATCAAATCCAGCTGTTGATCCACCTTTGACCTGCTGTCATTGCACAAACATGTGCCTATGAAAACCACATTAATTGGCAGCTCAACCACATAGCCCGCATATTCTGTTATACAAATACCTAATCAGCGCGGATAGGGGAGTTTGGGGAAAATGGAAAACTTGCGGACTCATTACGGACTTGGAACTTTGCGGAAAAATGGCCGAGGCATTGTTTAATACAAAAGTTGTCCTCTCCTTTTCACATATTTTTCTTATTGTGTTTAACTACAAAACTGTGTCTGTGATTTCTGTGACCATTTCGGTGTCTTTCTCTTTTTACCGTGTTGCGTTTTCTACGTGGGTGAAATAAATACATATTTCATCAATGGTTTCTTAGGCCACCTGTTCACTGTCACATCACAGCCATGGATGAAATACATCACATTCATTTTATTCATGGTCACAACTGATCTATTGGGATTGATAACATCATCTGTTTTCAAAAAATAGTGACAATCATCAATGTTTTATCTATTATTATTATTATAAATTATTATTATGATAATAATAATAATGATGAAATAAATAATAATAATTAACACACCCGACAACCAAGGAAGGGTGCTAGTGAGATGTCTTAACCCCTTCCCCCGAAAGCATCTGCGTCCCAGCAGGAGAAGTGATCGGGACTTTTACGGGAGTAGGACCAAAAGAGGTCCAACCAGCCTCCGCGCTGCCAACACCGGAAAACCGCAGAAGGCCATGACTTGCCCCTTCACTTGCAAGCCCTGTATTCTCAAGCCCGGCAAGGGAGCAAAACCCCCACGAGAAGAGAGGCAGCTCCACGAACTGCTCACCCAGTACCAAACAGTGTTTAGTAGGGACGATGGGGATATCGGGCGCACACACCTAGCGGAACATTCAATTCCTGTGGCACCAGGGGACCCGACCCATTCGTTGCCCCCCACGCCCGCCTACGGGTGGAGAAGGAAGCTGAAGCAGAACGACAGGTTAAGGAGCTGTTGGCAAAGGTTCTGATTGAGCCAGCCGACAGTGCCTGGAGCTCACACCCGTCGTCCTGGTGCGGAAGAAGGACTCATCCTGGAGATTTTGCGTGGACTATCGGAAATTGAATGATGTCACCCGCAAGGACGCGTACCCTATCCCCTAGGATCGACGATTCACTGGATGCCTTGGCTGGCAGCCGATACTTCTCTACTCTGGACCTCACCAGCGGGTACTGGCAAGTGCCACCGGATCCAGACGCCCAACAAAAGTCAGCTTTTATCACTCGGAGCGGCCTTTGGAGGTGCAAAGTCCTCTCCGTTCGGGCTCATCTCAGCACCAGCCACCTTCCAACGCCTCATGGACAGAGCGCTAAAGGGTTTACACTGGAAAACGTTGTTACTATATCTGGACGACGTCATTATAATTGCCCCCGATTTCCAGACCCACCTGCACAGACTCGGGGAGGTATTGAGCCGACTACAACGAGCCGACCTGAAGGTCAAACCTTCGAAATGTGAACTACTAAGCCAGAGAGTAAGGTATCTGGGACATGTCGTGAGCTCCGAAGGGGTAGCCACCGACCCTGGGAAAGTGGAAGCCATCACAAAATGGGAGGAACCCAGAGACGTGAAAGCCCTCCAAGCCTTCCTAGGCACGGCCGGCTATTATCGTCAGTACATTCCAGAGTATGCAACAATAGCCAAACCTCTGACCGTTCTAACCGGGAAAGGGGTCCATTGGAAATTGGGAGACGAAGAACGAGGAGCTTTCCACAACCTCAAGTCACGGTTGAGCCAAGCCCTCATACTGGGATACCCTGACCCATCAATCACATACATCCTGGACACGGACGCCAGCGCCGTCGGGATGGGAGCGGTACTCTCGCAGGAGCAGGAGGGCAGAGAGCGAGTGATCGCATACTACAGTAAAACTGGCTCCAGCAGAAAGAAATTATTGTGTGACCAGAAGGGAACTCCTGGCCATGGTAAAGGTTGTTAAACATTTCCGGCCATATCTGTACGGAAGGAAATTCCGCTTGAGAACAGACCACGCCTCCCTTCGATGGCTGTGCCACCGTAAGGAGCCTTCCAATCAAATCGCTCGCTGGTTAGAAATACTGGCAGAGTTCACATACCAGCTAGAACACCGAGCGGGACCCCACCATGCCAACGCCGACGGACTCAGTCGACAAGACCAGTGTGTAGACTGCAGACAGTGTAACGCCATTGAACGGCGCGACAGAGGACCGTCCCACACCGACCTCGCAGCGGAGCGAGAGCAGGCACTAGTACACCTGACCGTCACAGACCCCTCCCACAATACCAAGGAACTGGTCCAGGCCCAAAGGGAAGGCAACCACCCCATGAGCCGCATGTACAGGGCAGTCCGAGAACAGGAGCCCATCCCACGACAAGAGCTTGAAGAAGGCAGCACGGAACTACTTGTTCTGCACGACCGGAGGGGGCGCCTGTGTATAAGGCCCAACGGAGTACTGGCGTTACGCTTGGACCACCAAGGAAGAACTAAGTACTGCACCATCTGCCCCCCTTCGTGACATGAGAGCACCGTGTGGGAGACCCACAAGCTAACCCATGCCGGCATCAACAGGACCAGGAACCGCGTCATGTTGGACTGGTACTGGCCCGGCATGTCCGCCATGATACGCCGTCTAGTAAAGGACTGCGAGGTTTGTCAAGTTGCCAAGAAGAGTAAGAAACCCGGCGCCCCGGAGGGGCAAAGACTACGCCGAACGCCCATTTCAGAAGCTCGCTGTAGACTTGGTAGGGTCATTACCACCCACTCGTTGGAAGGAACAGGTGGATTTTAGTCCTCACCGATCACCTTACCCGATGACAGGATGCGATCGCCATACCTGACGCCACCGCCCCCACAGTGGCTGCCACACTGGACGAGCGAGTATTCAGTTACTGGGGGCTGCCTGAGCAACTCCATACCGACCAGGGAGCACAGTTTGAATCTACCCTACTGGAAGAACTGTGCACTTTGTGGAGCGTGCGCAAAACACGCACTACACCCTACCACCCTCAAGGAAATGGGATGGTTGAGCACCAAAATAGGGCGCTAGGTGACACCCTTTGGACCCTGATCTTCACCAAGGGGCAAGACGAGTGGGACTGCCTGTTACCCCAGATAATGCGGGCATGCAGGGCCACCCCCAACTCCACAACCGGAGAGACGCCCAATCTACTCATGATGGGCAGAGAAGTGCGGCTTCCCGACCAGCTCACAGGGAGCGCACCCACCTTAGATCGGGCCACCATCACGTCGCACACCCTGCGTACCCAGGAGAACTTGGCAATCGCCCATGAATATGTCACAAAGTTAAAGTACAATATATGCCAATAAGAAGGAGATGAACCACTGAGGTTTGCAGAAGGAGACCTAGTCGTGATGGAAAATAATCGCCGTGTAAAGGGAGGCAACCCAAAACTTCAGCCAAGTTATGTCGGGCCCTACACCATCACACAAACTTACCCCAATCACACAATCACACGCTTAGAACGAGACGGGCAAGGATTCACGCAGAACAGTCGGCGGCTAAAGCATTACCGCTCTTGCCAGGAAAGGATCGGGAGGGCACCGCCCAGTAGAGAGCAGGCAGTACGACCCAACATGAGGGGAGCGTGCTTGGGGCGACACCCACCAAGGAGAAATCCCGACTCGCTAGAACACCCGACACCCCTAGAGAAACCAACCACGGAAGTGTTTAGAGAGGTTGAGAGAGAACTGAGGGAAATAAATAGACACATACCGTTGGTGCTCCCCGAAGAGCCAGTACAGGACGCACCACTACCCACAACACCACCAGAGAGGACGCCCCCACCCGAGCACAGGGCCCGGTCTCCTCCAGAAAACACTCCCACACCACCAGACGCCGGGAGACATAACCTCGACACAAACAAGTGACCACCCCTACCACCCAGACCAGAAACCAGTACAAACTGTGACAGACCTAGGAGGGAAGCAAAAACGCCAGCGAAATTCGCAGATTATCAGTGTTACAGGGCACAAAAAGTGGACAGAGAAGACGAACACTATGAAGAAAGAACAAAAAATAAAAGAAATAACCCACCTACCTTGGAAAAATGGAGAAGAAACGACAAAAATCTCAGGATTGCAAAGAGAAGACAACTACGCAGTAACGTTGCCGTCAAAAAAAATCTTTAACTCCCAGCGAGGGGACAACCCCCAAGATAAGGCCACCTTCCGAAAACGCCCCTTTGTCGGTAAACCACACCCAGAGAAAAACGTGTTCAACAAGGACGATAAGAAGGGCGGTACCAGCAGCAGAAGAGGGCATGCCTAACCAAGAACGCTGCACAGATAAAACTACTAGACACTCCAAACTTTCACCACACTACCGAACACAGTGCCTACAAGCAATAACTAGTATTCTGCACAACATGGAAAACGATGGAGCCATATCAGTGGAAGAGGACCCGACATTTGCAGAAGAATTAGTAGCCAGTGCTCATACAGGTCGTGTAAGGAAAAGAAATTATTCCTCTCCTGCCAGGATAAATACTGTGCTAGAGCTGAAGAAGGAGCAGCAACGAGTCGGATACGAACGCACCAGGCACCAGCACCTCCTCCCCCGACACGACATGCAAAAGAAACGTGGAAGTCAGATGCAACATCGCAGGCAATCAAGAAAGCTATCTACCAGATAGAAGGAGACACCTGGGGCTGTAAAATATGCAGCCTGCAGTTCAACAAAAAGCGGGTAATGTACCATGTACACGAACATTTTACTTATTTCTTTTGTGCCTGTGGCAAAAAGAGTAGCTCACGGGACACTATACTAAAGCACATCAGAGGAAAAGGAGGTGAGCATGCACACGGTGGAGAGACCCGACCGCTCTACGAAGCTGAATTTTGCAAGACTATGCAATGGACCAACCCAGCACCTTTTGGCACTCCGACGCCAATTATGGAACAGGAGAAAACATCAGTAAAGAAGAGATTGGGAAAAAAGAAGAACGAAACACCAACCAAAATAGCCAGAGTCGAATTAATAGACAGCAACAGTACGCAAAGGAAACCCCGAATACACATAGGAGGAAAGGAAACCTCCTACTTACGACACCTTGCATCCACTGAAAACATACCAAGGGCACCAACAGCAGATAGCAGAAGGCTGAGAGAGAGAGAGGAAACGAG
Source organism: Cryptosula pallasiana (assembly GCA_945261195.1). Taxonomy (NCBI): domain Eukaryota; kingdom Metazoa; phylum Bryozoa; class Gymnolaemata; order Cheilostomatida; family Cryptosulidae; genus Cryptosula; species Cryptosula pallasiana. Next base: position 6,896 of record CALYOO010000323.1, read on the forward strand.
GAGAGAAGGGAGGACAGATACAGGAGAATTAAACGCCTAGAGGAAGAATTGTATCACACTACCAGAGAGGCCTTCAAACTGCTACAAAGGACCGACGACGTAAAAACAGCTATCCAAAGGGAACGGGACCTTCTCTAGACACATAATGGACAGTAAGCATTTGGCATTATTACATTCTGTGCGCCCCTTCTTATTTATTGGCCATATAGCTGCCAATGGGGGGGAGTGTGTGAGGGACGCCAGCACTCGCCGCTGTTTACAACCTACTCACTCATTACTGTCTAAGCCTTTAACTCATTGTTTATCCCTTTGTGCATGAATTAAACCTTTATCTCGTGAGTAACTCACTGCATACGCAATGTCTACATTTTATCTCAGTATTTACTCATTACGCATTATCTATGTCTGTGCAGAGTTCTATTGTTTACCTGTGCCTACGCTACAAGGGTCTATTTAGTGCTGTTCTACCATGTACCCAAACGACTATTTTAATTATTATATTGTTACTTTCCACGAATTACGAATTGCAACTTGGTACTATGTTGTGAATGCAAGGCGTGGCTTGCATATGTTTTTACCCGCCCCTCTTGTATAAATATTCATGTTCTTGCAATAAAGCTCAGAGTTAGCCTGGCTCTCAGAAGATTCTTTCTCTCAAGAAGCAGCACAGCTAGAAGCAGCATAATTACAAGCGCTGGTCGACTATTAGCAAGCACGAGGCTTGGCGGAAAGTGAGAACGGTTCGCCCTCTTACTGCGTATTCCCTCGCTACGGTGAGAAGTACGACGCAAAGCACCTGGTGCCCTGATAGTTCGAGTCATACTGAAGTTCGGACTGTAGAGTTCGAGACAAGCTAGCACAACAATGATACCAGCGTAATTATTGTCGATCTCGACTGAGTCGAAGTAGACAAGTAGTATTTACCGCACCGTTATTGTCGGTGACAAAGTTTGCAACAGACTATAAACTAAACAATAATTCCTGCAGAATTATTGTCCGTGGCACAGTTCGCAACAAACTCTAAACTAAACCATAATTTACAATTATTGTCGAGCCTTGTAAAGGTTCAGATGCGGCCAATAATTAGAGCATAATTATTGTCCACTGCCAGCAAACATTCCAACCCAAATTCGGCCGCACCCATAATTGCACAAACCCATAAATGCTCTCCAGACAATAATAGCAGATTATTGTGCGTTGACTTGGGCAGAAGCAGAGCACGTCGGGAGGGTGTACAGGTGGCTACCACCCAGACACAAATTACTGTACAATGCTATACAGATTCGTTAGATCTTATCTTCAGACGATGTATGTCGAAGTGCAGGGATTCACGTTGGAGCTACAGCTCAGTTTTGGGAGCAAATTTGCAATTTTCAAACAGGATGTTTTGTATTCAACACTCGTTATTCCCACCAACCTGGAGAGCATTGGTTGGCTGTGTACGCTAATGATTCAGAGGTGGATTTTTTCGACTCATTTGGACGCTCTTTTCTTTTTACCCAGATGTAAATGAAATACTAAGTATTCACAGAGGATATGAAACAATACAAAGTAATGAAACACAATTAAAAAATTTGTTGTCAACTGTATGTGGCGATTATTGTGTTTACTTTTGTTTACTGAGAAGTAGAGGTTGGAGTATGGATGAAATTGTTAGAAGTTTACGAGATATAGGGGAAAGTGAGATGAAAGATCACTCAATACGAAGATTTATCATACAGACTTCTGCAAACCTCGAGTTCATACAAGACAATACGGTAGAAAGAATAGATGGAGTACGTATACAAGGAACTAATTTGCTAAGTAAACTGTTTAAATAAATTATTATAATTGAAATTTATTTGTCATAACCAAAAAAACGTAAATAAAATACAACATATCTCAGTATTTGTGCTAAATACTACAGAATCTACAAAAACTATTTTTTGTAATGTTCAAAGTTAATGTTGAGGAGTTCATCTCTTGCAAGACGCAAATAAGATCCTCTCATTTTCTTCCTCAGGGAGCGCTCTTTAGTTAGATCTAAAAGACATAGTAACTAATGACTCTATCATACATAGTTACATGAATTAATTTAAAAAAAATACTTTGGATCCTACAGTAAATAGAAATAAAACTTACCATCATAGAAAGCGAGATACATCCCTTGTGTTATCAATTAGGGTTCCAATGCACTGTTTCGGACAATCCACTTTTTCATTCTCATCAAAGTAGGAGAGGAAGTTGTGTTGTAGCAAAGTAACAAACAGTTCGGAAGCTTGAATGAAAGCTTGGAGGGCCGAAAGTAGAATGACATCGTAGAAAATCGTACTGTCCGCAGTTTGTGTTAGTCCTTTGAATACGATAATACCACTTTTTTCCGATACCACAGCTGAAGCAATTTGAACAGGAATGTTGATATCTCCAATCAGTAGCTTTCCATTTACCATGCATCTGTAATTAGCCACTAGACTCTCAGCAGTCTTGTTCGAACGAGTATCACATTTTCTTAGCATTCCAGGATTCTCAAAAGCTATAAAACTTCCTGATGGAAAATCATGTAGGTGAGCAACGATAAAATAAGTCTGTATTTGTCTCATACTCTTGCCTGATAATGAGTTGAATGGATCGTTGACCTTTAGATTACATCCGTAACAATCAGCAGAACAAAAAATTGCACCTCCTGTCTTTCCTTATCCCATATAGATTAAAACAATTGGGCGTGTTTGCTTAGCTTTATTAACGAGTAGTCCTATTTCGACTGAAACATCACTCTTCACTCGAGTTCTCTTTTTATCCTTTTGATAGTTGTAAATGATGGTACACTTTGATTCATCACGAAATTCAACGGATAACACCTCCATAACTGTTGGTATTGGTAGATCTCGGATTTCCATGGATTCTTCAAGTTTTCCTAGGCGATCTGGAGGGAGAGAGTTTAACAACCCAGCGCTTTTGTAGGCGAGGGTGGTTAGTTCATTACTTCTGGCATCTTGAAAGGGTATTCTGGTGTGACGAAAAAGTGTATCGCCTCCAACATCCATGTAAACTTGTTTTTTGCAGTTCGAGACATTTTCGATATCATCTTTTGTCAAATCAATAAAAGTCCGTTTCATCATAGGTGTTCTTTTTGAAGACAGCTTGTTAGTAGGAGATGTGAATGGTGTAAAATCTTGTTGGGATTCGGGTTCATCAATCACCAATTGACTTTCTGGCATATGGAAGATAGAGGAAGATGGTGAGGAAAGGGTTTGCTGAGATTCCGCTTCTACATTCATCCGTTGGCGTCATTCGTCTTGACTATTCATTCTGAAAATAAACAAATTTTGCTTAATTCTTTGTAATTAATTTTAAAGATAGATAGGACATAAACCTTCAGCTAGTTGTGTTAGCTAGCAGAAATAATTATTTTTCATTCTTACCTTTATGAACAGGGAGGGCTCCTAGTAGTGGCAATGGAAGCTGTAGTAGATGTTGCTTCTTCGCTCACTGTTATTGAACTGGGTGCTTTCTGTCTGAAACCCTCTCCTCTTAAATAGCTAAACTTGCACCGATTGACACGGATTGCGTTCAATGAAAATAAGTTAAAGCTTGTGTATATGTTATCAAGAGATTTTCCCGCGAACAAGACGAAAAAAAACATCATTTGGTTGCGCGGGAATAAAATAATTGTTTTCAAGCGAATAAAACAAGAAAAACAATCCAATTTTTCACACGAGTCAATTATTTTAATGCTAAAAAACATGTTTTTCACGCGAAAAAAAGAATGCTTTCGGGAGAATAAAATAAACATTTTCACGCGAATGCAACATGATAAATAAACAGAAATTTCCGGCGAATAATGATGAATAAAAGTCTTTTATTTCACGCGAAGAAAAATAAAAGTCTCCGCGGGAAATAACAAGTTTTTCACGCGAAAAAAACCATGCTTTCGCGGGAATAAAATAATTATTTTCACGCGAATAAAACATGAAAAATAAACAACATTTTCCTGGGAATAATGATGAATAAAAGTCTTTTATTTCACGCGAAAAAAACTAAAAGTCTTGATCCGCGGGAAATAAAAAAATGTTTCACGCAAAGAAAGCCAATGCATTCGCGGGAATCAAATAATTATTTTCAAAAGGATAAAACATGAAAAATAAACCAAACTTTCCCGCGAATAATGATGAATAAAAAATTTTTTTTCACGCAAAGAAAAATGAAAGTCTACGCGTGAAATAAACAATTTTTTCACGCGAAGAAAACCAATACTTTCGCGAGAATAAAATAGTTATTTTCACGCGAATAAAACATGAAAAATTAACCAAATTTTCCCGCGAACAATGCCAAATAGAAGTGTTTTTTTCACGCGAAAAGAAATAAAAGTCTTCGCGTTAAATAAGTGATGTTTTTTTCTCGTGACAATAATTATTTTATTCCCGCGAAAGCGTTGGTCGTTTTCGCGTAAAAAAATTGTTTATTTCACGCAAATAACACTATTATGATAGGGTTTTCGCGTGAGTATTCTCAATGGTTGTAAGCTAAATGAGTAGGTGTGGCTTATAGTATTTAAGAACAGCTCTCTCTGCATAGAAATCATTCTCTCCAGCAATAGCTTCCGAAGCATCAACTAGTACAGCATTTATAATACAGTTAACAGTAGATTTCTTGGTGATAAGGTATGAATTAATAGAAACACTATTTAATAGGATTTGAAAAAATAAAAAGCTTGTAATTATTTTACAACACTGTTTAATCATTCTATAGTAATACATAACTTTTTATTTTAGTTCATTATGGAATCAACAGCAGTAAGAGTAAAGGACTTCCTCCCAGAGATCTACCATAAATACATCAAAGAACATGTTATTGTTCTGGAAAAGGCTAGATATCGACTTACAGTACATTACAAGCTATAGCGTTATGTATGACACAGCATTTACTGACTCTAGCCTCGTTACATGGAGAGATTTCCCCTATATAATACCGACCATACAATACTTATAAATACATTGACAATCCTGAAAAAGCATTTCGTCTCATGATTAAAAACCATTTTAAAACGGTTTTAAAAATGTCAGAAACCGTGAGTATAAATGATTACTTGAAAAAAAATTCAAAGAAAGGTGTGGGATAAAGCCCCCACTCAAAAATTAATCAAAATTCAATGGAGTGATGAATTATTATACCATTTTAAATCAGATATATGTAGATATATACAAACAGATGAAAATCTATCATCATCTATTTTTTTCATTCGAAATGATGTTGGGACTTTTTCAAGTTTATAAAATTTAATATATACAATATTCATTATAGAATAAATGTATACAATCATACAACGATTCATTTTTATTCAATGTAGACATTGAATATTGATATGACTGAAATGGTTGTTTATGTAGTTAAGGGGGTTTAATGATAGTTATATATGGATGGTATGTGAGTGTGTGTGTATGATTGATTGTGCAATGCAAATCAAGGTGATAGTGAGGTTTCTAGATGTTATTATATTTCACCAAACGAACAGATTTGATAGCAAATGCAACAACCAGTCAACTCAGACTAAGGCCAGACAGCAACCAGATGACAGAAGGAAAGCCGGTGACCAACGGAGAATATATCTACAACAAAAATTATTTAACTATAACAGAATGATAATTATCATTGTAATTAATAATACCAACTACTGTCTCATCATATCATTAGTTAAATTGCTTGGCATGCAAGAGAACAAGTTAGCTGTCGTAGTTACGTTGCTGCTAGAATAATTGTACACTGTATATTAACAGAGGATAATAGTCTACCTAAGCAATTGCTATTGTCGTCAAGATTCTAATTATTATATGTATTACTATTATTATTACATGATATTATTGTTACTATTATTCTACATATTAAACTACGCATAGACAATTATATTATTATCTACATGATTTATTAGTTACTAGGGATTACATAATGAGAAAGGGAAAGACAAGTAATAATAAACACTAAACAAGTAAGCACCTTTTTAATAGAAAAGGAAAGCTTCAGTGCTCTCTCCTTCTCGGATGTAGGAATGGTAATACACGTCTGTATGTCACTCTTCAGGTAGATGGATATATAGAGATTCTGGGCCTCTCTGGCAGGCGACAACCTACGTGGAGCACCTACTTCTGCGTGCCTTTCAATGTGAATACGCCACAATATTAATTATATTATATTTTCAGTTCAGTGTGCGTTGTTCTCGCAGTCCAGCCAGGGTAAGTTTATTGTGAAGTTTTTTGCTAACTTTTATTTTTTTTTTAATGAGCAATAACCACAAACCATTGGTAACAATGAATTATGTACATACATACTACTACTATTATTAGGGTTGCCAGATGATGTGAATTGCCTCAATCAAAGAAGTAGCGTCTACAAATTGATCACGAAATATGACGTCACACGTCCAAAACATTGATATAAATATTTGTATCACCCGGTTTTTTTCAGTTTTCAAATATTCGGGAATTACTAAATTTTCAATAACTTGGGATCACATGCTGCTATAAACAAAATTTTAAAAGGGTTTAATAGGATACACTAGACCGGACCAGATTAACCAATCACTGCACTTCTTACAGATCTGTAGTTTCAGGAAAAATTGTTTGGAAATGACGTTGTAAACGTAAGATTTCCCAGTGCGCCATGGTACCTCAGGATTTTAGTTTATGTTATATCACTAGCCTATCAGATTACCGACCTGTTGATATACTATTTGTTATAGATCATTTACATCTGGAGGTATGAAAATAGATTTAATAATTCCCTCTCCAAATAAAAACGTATTTTTGTTTTTTATATATCACAATGAAGTAATTAGTAACTAACCGCTAATTAATAACACGCCGCTCGGTCATGCGTCACGGATTTCTCTCTAATGTATCAATGATGAGGCGTAAAACTAACCGCAGTGCGTACATCAAACAAAGTAATTTTGGTGCAGAGAGAGTCATTTTCAAAACTCATTTTCTCAGTAACTATCAATGAGAGACAACAAAGATTACCATTACTGTGACTGCAAGATATGATTCTACGCCATGATATGTTTTTTAACCTCCTAAGGTTGATTTGAAAAATTAATTTGTATTAGCTAAAAGAAGAGGAACACTTCCAATCGTGGGGTGGGAATGGTCCTGGGATATCATCATAGAATCAGCTATTGATGATAACCGCTTACTTTCACATTTTCGTTCCTTCTATCTCAGGTGTAGCATTTACACAATGCAACCAAGTATTGTAGTAATATAATGACTATTATTCTTTTCAGTAGCTACAAATAATTTAAAGATAGTAATTGACGATAATAATGAAATTATAAATTAGCAGTAAAATCTGATTATTCTTAACATTAACTAATATTACCAATAATAATAAAACAACAATAAATAGTAATAATAATAACAATAATAGTAACGATAATGATGATAACAATAACAACGATGATAACGATAACGATGATAACGATGATAACGATGATAACGAAGATAACAAAGATAACGATGATAACGATGATAACGATGATAACGGTGATAACGGTGATAACGGTGATAACGGTGATAACGGTGATAACGGTGATAACGGTGATAACGGTGATAACGGTGATAACGGTGATAACGGTGATAACGGTGATAGCGGTGATAACGGTGATAACGGTGATAACGGTGAGAACGGTGATAATGGTGATAAGGGTGATAAGGGTGATAAGGGTGATAAGGGTGATAAGAGTGATAAGAGTGATAGGAGTGATAAGAATAATAAGAATAACGATAACAATAACAATAATAATAACAATAATAACAATTCTAACCGATAGATGAAGAATGGATGACATAACTTGGTAAATAATAAAATTAGTTAAAAATAATAATTAATAGCACAGCAATTGAGTTCTACAACTCAGTTTTGACTGACCCTTTCTTAAAAAGTAACAGAATGAAGCGTTGAAAGAATGTATTTGTGTTATGTTAAGTTATGGATAATGGATGCTTACTAACAGTATCTACGTATAGAGACGTAATAAATAATAGTAACGCAGCTCCACGCTGCTTGATAACGCAGCTCCAAGCTGCCCTGCAACCTCCTACCACCCCTTAGTTGCAGCCAACACCACCTACGGTTTTCCTAACGAACCACACGTCTTGTTCGAAACGCAAGACTACATGAGGGTATTTCACATGCAAGAGTAAATATTATTCGCAAGCTAGCTCAAAACACGACTTTGACAGTGCAAAAGCCACAGCGGTAATGATCAATTTTCTACCCAGCAGTCTCGACCTTGACCCGCCTGCGCACGCAGGCTCCGCCCTTAAGAGCATCGGGACAAGTACCCAAATATACCACATCTCCCCCAGCTTCTCACAAAGCTGTAAACGAATTCCCTAGGTCATTCCACATACTCTGACAAGTAAGCAGGCCGTCGCCGCTCCCGCTGAGACCGTCTAAGAAGTGCCGGCGGCTCATCCGCCGCGGCCTCATTTTCATCTACAGTGGCCTCGAGCTCCTCTACTGCGTCTGCAGCTCGCTCTGTTCCACCCATGGGCTGGCCAGCGTCGCCAGCAGGCAGGGCCTGATTCACCTCACCCATGTCCTGACCAGCGTCAGCAGCAGGACGCCCTGCTTCAAAGTGTTGCAGCCCCAAATGATCAGGCTGGTGTGCCTCGAGCGGCACACACGTCTGGCCTCCCCAAAAAACCCCCGAGAGGAGCACGCACAATGTTGTCACCAGCCGTCATGGCTTCCCGCTGACCTCTGCTGACTTGTGGAGCGTGGTACCTGCTCCCACTATGTCGACGCTTCCTAACGTCCCTTACGTGCCGTGGCACACCATTCACACACACTGTGTGACTAGATACGACCCCAGTAATTTTGCCGGGGGCCCACTGTTTGGTGCATCAGGGTGTAGATGGCTTTATCCATACCTCATCACCAACGGCGAACACACTGTGGCCACGAACATTCACCTCAGGGGCGTTGACATCAAAAGGTACCCGCCATGGGTACCGAAAGAGAACGTTCGAGGGGACTGATCCCTCATCGGCATCTTTCCTTGGCGTTACATTATACCAAAATGTAGCCTGCTCAGGGGATATTCCCCCTCTCTCCGCAATCCTCTTGGTTGTCCTGTGGTTCCTTTCCATGATACCTTTGCCACTCGGGGCGTAAGCAGCTCGGAATCTGAGGGAAATTCCCCACTCATCAGCGAACTCCTCCACAGATGCTGACCTAAACGCCATTGAGTTGTCCATAAGCAACTCGTCACATGGCCCTCGCTCAATCACCACACTGCGCAATTGAGCGACAATATTTTCCGCAGACTCTGTTTGCAGGCGTTGCCGTATAGCAAATCGCGACGGACCACAGTCAACCATCGACAGAAACAGTATGCCACCAAAATGTGTGACATCGATTGCAACCCTGCGCCAGTTTCCCTTGACCGACAGACTTCCTGTTGGGACAAGGTTCTCTGACCTTAGAGCAGGGTCAACCCGCTGGCATGCCTCACATCCAGTCACCTCGTGCTTCACTTGGTCCCTCGACAGATCACTACGAATATGCCGAGCAAGATACAGCGTCCGGTCGACGCCCAAATTGTGGGGCAAATGCGCTGCCCAAATGGCGTCTTCTACATTCTCCCCTGTGGAAAGTGCCGCACTCACTTGTGCTTCGGTGATGTTAGCACCCCGGTAACCCAACCATGCCTTGGTCACCCTGGTCATGCAATCGGCTTTGTTTTCGGCCGAGAGCACAAAACGAACTTTTATATCAAGTCCAAACTCTGTGATTGTGTCACGAATCACCCCCAGACGACGCTTTACAAGCATCTCCACAGCACTCTTCATCTTGACACGGCTGCACGCATCTACCGTGTTGCCCATCCAGTTAACGACTGTAAGAGAGTCAATGGCTAGCGTGAAAGCTCTAAAGCCCCACGCAATCGCCAGATTCACACCTCTTGCCACAGCCTCCAGCTCCGCAACATTTATGTGCGAATGGTCTGACTCTTTTCGCAGTCATGATGCATCCTCGACAACTTTGCCACACACATTGAGGACCACACCAATCCCCATAGAGCTGGCATCGGTCCAAACTGTTACCACCCTACTGGAATCGACATTCCAACATCCTTGTACGGGGTCCTTGAGTTGAGCTCTAGCGAGAAGCTCAGCAGCCAGCCTGCCAACTGTCTCCCCAACAGGGGCATCCCAGCTGCCGCCACAACCCAGACGCTTCAAGAAGCTACAGTGCAAACACAACCACCCTGCCACTGGATAGTGACCGACCAATCGGCCACACAAGGAGAACAGATCTCGCTTTGTTAAATTTGATGGCTGCACACTGAGTTCCGATAGTGCAGTAGCCCTCATCATCTGGAGCTCCTATTGACTGTCACGCCTTAAGGCAACTCCCAGTAGACGACCTCCATCAAGGTCTTCCGGCTCCTTAGTCTCGAGCCCGTATTTGATAAGATGCTCACACACTTCTTCAGCGCTCGCAACAGATTCTTGAACCACTATGTCGTCAACATAGTGACCTGTTGCCCGATGAATTCGATCATCCAAAGACAGCACCTTACCCAGAATTGAGGTCATAATCCTGGGTGCACAAGACAAACCAAAACCTAATCGAGTCAAGGCGTAATGCACACCCTTATACTTCACGACCTGATACTTCCACAGGTCTTTAGAAATGTGGATTTGCAAGTATGCTGACTTCAGGTCTACCACCCGAAGACCACCACGCAGCTGTCTCCACTTCCTAATCTTATCGCCACACACGGCGACCTTATCATCACCGGTGTGACACTCGACAAACGTGTTCAGCTCACGATAGTCCATGACTGGTCGCACCTTGTCCTTGGTTGGCTGAAACACTGCCAACAGTGGAATGATCCCTTCAACAGGGCCGTCCCACTGTCTCAGCCAGCCCTAAGAGATCCACTTCTCCAACTCCGTGCAATAGCGCTCGTGCATCAAAGGCACTTTCGTACATCGGTACTCGGAGATACGGGTCTGCAGTCCTGAAGGAGACTCTCCACACCAACGCCAACTGACAGTTCATCGACTGCCGTTAAAGTTAGCCACAAAGTCAGGGCCCTCAACCTGCAGCAACTCTGAGTTGCCACTCCCACTACCACCAGGCACAGCCACAGCCCCACAGGAAACACCCGATACAGCGCCACAGCACCCAGTTGGAACAGGCTTTCCCCATTTAACTACATAGCATAAATTGGTGCTCCTCTTGATATTCACGCCTCCCATATGATCAATGGCATCGCCACCAATGAGACAATCAACGCCAAGATTTTCCAGCTTACCCATCACTAAGGCAGAGACATGAAAGCAATGACCCTGCAACCCAATGATGACACGACAAGTACCTTTCACATGAGAGGCATTGCCATCTGCCGTTAACAACGGCCGGCCTGTCTTTAGGCCTTGTCCCACCACCACCCGCGGACTTACAAGAGTCCGCTCGCTTCCCTTGTCTACAAGACAGAGGAAACATCGACCGTTCACAACGGCTTGGACGACTGGCATGCGGCCTGATGTTAACTTAGTGCCAGCCGCCCCCGACAGGTCCGACCTGCCCTGTGGCGCACATGCACCACTCAACAGCTCTCTTGTGAGAGGCTGTCCACCGTGAGCCCTGCTCACTCCGTTCCCATGACAGAGGACGTGCCGCCCCGGTCTGCGCCCTCTGCCCGAAAACTCTGTTGCCCATAAGCTGATGCGGCGACTCTAGCCTGTGAAGGAGAATCCCTCACAAAGTGATCGGTGCTTCCACACCTGAAACACCCGGCCTTTTTAGCCCTGGCCGCCGGAGCCTTCCTCCGGCTGGTACAGTCTTTTACTCTGTGGGCACCTCCACAGCGAAAGCACAAGAGCTCCCCGACGGGTTGCTTTTGCCTCCCAGACACAGCCGCAACTTCATTGTCCGGCTGCCTAGCCTTCTGATGGCCAGCAACAGCTCTGCCCGAGACCAGCTGATCTCGCACACCAGCCAACACCGAGCCAAAGTCGGCAGTATACGCACTCTCATGCGTAATAGCCCACTTGTACACAGAGCCCGGCAGTCCTTCATAAAACTGAGCCCTAAAGCTCAGCTCATTGCAATTCATGCCGACTCTGCCCCCGAATCGTTCCAAGCGATCCATGTATACGTCGACTGTGTCACCAGCCTCCATTCTACAGGATATGAATTGGCGCCATGCCTCCTGACGTGGCATGGCATACTCGGCTGTTAAAGCAGCCTTCACGACTTCCCACTGTGATGCCTCCCCAACTCTCATCCTGTTGTATACCCGAGATGCATTACCACCAAGCATATACACCAGAATGTCGGTTGGGGTGGTGCACTCTAGAGCGCAGAGCCTCTCGTACTCTGCCAGCCACACGGTCACTTCAGTAGACACGTCACCACAGAAGGGACTCAGCAACTGGCAAATACGGCTCAGGATCGGGCCCCTTAGTAGTATGTGAAATTGATGATCTGGCTCAGTTTTTTCGCCCTCAGATATTTGCCCTGAGTTGTCTTCTCTTAGCAGTATTAAATTTCTAAAAGTTGTATTTTCCAAAGCGTAAACTGTGGAAAATGCAGAAACAGAACACATTGGGGTTTGGTGTATACGGCTGTCATATGACACGGGACTACAGGACAATGTGCTGGTCACGCTTGCTTGTTGTTAAACACCGCTCCTTTATTATATACAACAAATTCTTTACGTATCAATCGGGGTCAAAAAGTAGGACATTGAGGATGCAAAAAGTTAAAGAGTTTGTATAATATATTGTATATAATAAATGCAGAAACAAAACATTGATCAAACGCTGAAAAGTGTTAGAGGTCTCTATAGAGAGCCTAAACATACCGAGACGGATCTGTCTCAGGTAAGAAATTTATTTGGAGAGGGGAACACGAGCTGGCTACGACAAGATGCCAAGCGAAAGGGAATACGTGGGTATAGCAAGATGAGTAGAGCCGAACTCCAACATCGTATGACTGGTGACAAATCAAATATCATCGGTCGCACCACCACTGGCAGACCTATAATGGTCACCGGAACTCACAAACTCAAACCATCCGATCCAGTAGACAGCGTGAGAAATCTATACGAACCATCAACAGCTTGGATGCGTCAAGACGCTAAGCAACGAGGTTTTGGAAATTCTGCGAAACTCACTAAATCCGAGCTTCAAGATATAACTCGAGGAAACCGACGTCTCACACTATCAGATCGGAGTATGAAAGAATTAAAATCATTGGCTAGAAGTAGAGGTGTGCCATTTAGATATAATACGAGAAAATCTGACTTGGTAGATCGACTACGCGGCGATGCTGATGATACACCACGTGTAGAGATAATACCCACTTTTACTAATAACTTGGTTGACAAATCTACGGTGGAGGTTTCCAGTTATCGGTCTGTGGACGTTGAATTTTTGTGGAATCAAGCCACACCCGATATGATTAGTAGAATTCAAAACACATTTGGTGGTACTAAAAAGATACGTGTGAGTGCCGAGTGTGTATTTGCTCATAAAGAGCTCAAGGATTGGACAACTAGATTTTGGGGTAATCCAAGAGGTGGTCCGGTAGAAATTATGCCATCCACTGATTTCGATAAAGTGTTTGAAAGACAGTTATCGCATATAATAGTCAAGATTGATGAGTTTACTCAAAATGGATCTTCATGGAATTTGATGCTTGTGCCAAGGTTTTATCTGGAGATATACCGATGGGAGCCATTAAGAGGTGGTACCTATGTGCCAACACCCAAGGCCCTAGCTAGTAAAAAAGCTGTCATCAATGTCGACAACAGCGGCGCTAAGACCATGACTGAAATGAAAGAGATTGCCAAGTCGTTGGAGATAAAATTTACCAGCAAGACGAAAAAATCTGAGCTAGCGGAGGAAATACAAAGGGTGAATCCTGATGTGTTGGAAGACAACAAATGCTTTTTGTGGTCTGTACTGTCATGTCTATTTCCACCAGATGACAATGCTGATAGAGTGACAAAGTACAAGCCTTTTGAAAACAAGCTGCACACTAAGATGCTAGAGTACCCAGTAAAAATAAATCAGATCCAAAGGTTTGCTGACAAGAATAACCTGTTGGTAAATGTATTTGAATGGAAGGGCGAAAAAAGTCGACTAGAGACTATTCACACGGACAATCGATTGTACAAGGAAGATCTACCGGAAGTGAACCTGCTTTTATACAAAAACCACTACATGTGGATAAAGAGTATGTCAGCCCTGATGTATACTCAGACCGAGCACACGGGTGGTGGTAAGTTTACGTGTCTCCGATGCCTTCACCACGCTGCATGCGAGCGAACTTTTCGAGATCACATTGATAAGTGTTTGACGGTCCATGATGGTACATGCGTGCCAAAGATGCCAGAGCCGGGAAGTGTGATGGAATTTAAGAATATCAAAAATATGGAAAAAGAACCATACACGGTCTATGCCGACTTTGAATCAATCATAGACAAAGAGACCAAGGTACACATAGCGTGCGGGTATGGTGTACACCTTGTAAATGGCTTGGGTGAGTCACTACATTTTGAGACTTATAGAGGTGAAGATTGCATGGAGCGCTTTTTTGAGGAACTAGATGAGGTAGAAGAGTTGGTCGACAGCATCCCAATAGCCAAAATGATCATCACTGTGGAGCAAGAGCAAGAGTTTAAAGTTGCAACTAAGTGTTACATGTGTGGTCAAGACCCTACACCCAAAGACTGGTTAGTAAAAGACCACGACCATTTGTCAGGATATTATAGAGGACCAGCGCATAACATTTGTAATCTCAAGCATAGGCAAACAAAAAATATCAAGGTGATTTTTCACAACCTCCGAGGTTATGATTCTCACCTCATTGTGAAAGCCTATGAAGGATTTGTAGATGAGAAAACTGGTCAGTATAAAGGGGGAATAGATGTTATTGCCAACACGGATGAAAAGTACATGTCTATGCGGATGGGTCGCTTTGAGTTTATGGACAGCATGCAGCATCTCAACAGCTCTCCAGCCAAGTTAGTGGAGGGTCTGGATGATTATCCTCACTTGAAACACGAATTTCCCAAACACGCCAACCTACTAGCTCAAAAAGGAGTGTATCCGTACGAGCATATGGATTAACATGATAGATTCCAAGAAACGAGGCTACCAAAGCAAAAAGACTTTGCTTCATCACTCGACAATTATGCGGGTATAAGCGATGCTGACTACAAACACGCTCACAACGTATGGAAAAGACTGGATTGTAAGACCTTGGGAGACTACCACGACCTATACCTCAAGACGGATGTATTGCTTTTGACCGATGTTTTTGAGAGGTACAGAACAACAGCAATGAATGAGTATGGCCTCGATCCGTGTCACTACATCTCCTTGCCATCGCTGTCATGGGATGCATTGCTCAAGATGACAGGGCAGAAGTTGGAGCTCATCACTGACTTGGATATGTATAATTTTGTAGAGAGTGGCATTAGGGGTGGTGTGTCTACTTGCGGGGGTCTGCGCTATGCCAAGGCAAACAATCCGTACATCAAGGGATACGATCCGGAAAAGAAATCAACCTACATCATGTACTTGGATATGAACAACTTGTACGGATGGGCAATGTCACAAAAATTGCCGACCGGTGGGTTCAAATGGATAGAGTGCAAAGATGATATGACATTGGGTGACATTGAGATTGATGACGTTGAAGGGTACATAGCAGAGGTGGACTTGGAGTATCCGGAAGAGCTGCACGATGAACACAATGACTACCCACTAGCACCCGAATCCATCAAGCCTGATCATTGGTCAGAGTACATGCATTCTGTGGGAGAACTAAACAAGGCTGGAGAACCATGTTATGCCAAAGTTCCTAAGCTAGTGCCCAATCTTAGAAACAAACAAAAATATGTTGTCCATCATGAGATCTTGAAGTACTACCTAAAGAAGGGACTGCGTGTGACCAAGGTACATCGAGTCCTAAAGTTTAAAGAGGAAGCCTGGATGGAGCCGTATATTCGACTGAACACCGAGCTGAGGAAATTGGCCAGGACAGACTTTGGAAAGGACTTTTTCAAGCTACTGAACAATTCGGTGTTTGGTAAATCGATGGAAAACGTTCGCAACCGGATCGATGTGGAACTAACCGTAGAAGAGAGTCGAAAGCAGAAGATTCAAAACCGGTATCGATTTAAATCTACCAAAGAGTTTAATGAGCATCTGACGGCAGTACTCATGAATAAGGTTACAGTGCAACTGAACAAGCCCATATACGTTGGCCAGGCCATTTTGGATCTCTCCAAGAAGCTCATGCACGAGTATTTTTATGATGACATCCGAAAACGGTATCCCGGGGCCCGGTTGATGTACACGGATACGGACAGTTTTGTTCTGCTCTTCGAGACGGAAGATTTTTACAAGGAGATGCCATTAGACAAGTATGACACCAGTAATTACCCCGAGGACCACCCGTGCTACAGCGATAAGAATAAAAAGGTGATTGGTTTGCCCAAGGACGAAGGTGGTGGTCAGCGGATATCAGAATTTGTAGCTCTGCGAGCCAAGTCGTACTGTGTAGAAGGTGTGGGGTTTGGGACGAAAAAGTGCAAGGGAGTTAAAAAGTGTGTTACCAAAAAACTAACTTTTGAAACGTACAAGCAATGTCTGGATACAGGAAATCAAGCTCCAAAGGCGTGGATGACAACGCTCCAATCGAGAAAACACTTGATTCAGACTTACACTTTTAGCAAGAAGACCCTATCAGCCTTTGATGACAAAAGGTATTACCTAAACTCTATAGACAGTCTGGCACACGGACATTATAAAATCAAAGAGTGTAAGTAAATGGCTAAAGAAATACCCAAGCATATATTAGAATTGTTTGATCGTGTAAACCCTCCAGTCTACGATGAATGGATAGAATCCAATACAGAATATATTAACTACGGTATATACTACAATGGACCAACTCGCAAAATTTGCAAATCTGAGCAACTGTGGATGGATGCGCCAGCTGATCAAAAGTGGTTGTATGAAATGAGTCTCAAAGATTTGAGGGTCTGTGCTAAAAAACGCGGTATCAAGGGATGTAGTAGTAAGAGAAAAGCCAAATTGCGCGAGGTACTTGGCAAAAAAGAATGAGGCATTTTATAGCCCAAAGGCTATAAAATATCTTAAGACATCACAATGTACGCAACACCAGCGGCTACGATACTTCCACCGATCAACGTATTGGTAGCCCCCATGAACATCACGCTCCGACCTATCCAATAGCACAGGAGGCTTAGGTGCTGCCTGTACAACTGGCTTTGGAGCAGAAGGTGCCGGTGCTGCCTGTACAACTAGCTTTGGTGTCGGTGCTGGGTGTACAACTAGCTTTGGAGCAGGCGCTGGGTGTACAACTAGCTTTGGAGCAGGCGCTGCCACAGTTACCACAGGAGAAGGTGTCGGCGCCGGGTGTACAACTGGCTTTGGAGGAGGTTTAGGTGATGGTTTAATACCTATTGTATCAAAACTCTTGGCTACCCTGATCTCATCGTTGAAACCTTTTACGCTTTTTCCTACCTTGTTTAGATTCATGTCAGAGGGAATCATGTACAATCCCTTGGCAATGTTATAATCAATGATGCCCTGAGTCTTACTTAGAGCATCTTCAAAGTTTTTTATAGACTCTTCTAAAGACTGTTTTTTGGCAATCAGATCGTTGACCAAGGCTAAAAACTGCTGTTGACTTTCTAGAGAAGAGCCCGCCTGTCTGGCTTGTACCTGAGCACCGAGTAGACAGTATACGTATCCCCTGATAGATTCATTTAGTCGTACTATGCCGGGGTTTGTAAAGCTTTTAGAGTGATCCATAACGAGTCGATTAAAGTCAAAAAGTTCTTGGTTTACGGCGATCATCTTTACGCCGACATTTTTGTTCCAAGGTTTAAACTGGTAGTAAGTACCCCAATCACCGCCCTTGGGTTTAATGTCCATGTAGGCATTTGGTTTTCCGGTGGCGGGGAAGGTCGGTAGTTTCCTACCGAGATCTTTGGCTATCGAAGTCATTTTCAAAATTCCAATAGACCTCTGTATGTAACCCAATCCGCCGGCCGGTTGATCTATGATGGGTATACCCATCGGAACGACGCCAAATTCATTTAAGAGTTTTTGATATTCAGTCTTGTTGTAAGGATTGTTGTGCGGATTAAAATCTTGATCGTTAGGATTTCTAACCTCCATTTGAGCCAAAATCTTCTTAGTCTGGAATAGCACGTGAAAATTCATTATGGATCTCGTAAGTGGTAGACCTCTGGTGAGATGATCTTTACTCACTCCACAAAGCGTTGACGCGCAGTACAGGGCAAACTTGTACTGTTCGGTGTAATAACTGATTCTCTCGTTATACCACCTATCTACATCGTCAAAGTTATCGACGGACAATGGTTTCGGTGTAATGTCTACAAAAGTTTTACTAAATCCGTATTTGGTTTTGTTTTCTCGATCTACGGAAACTACAATATCTAGTCCGTAAAAGTCTATAGGATAAGCGCTATATAACTTTGCCATTTATTAATAAATGACAACACATACTATAACAAAAACTGGAAGGATTGAGCTCGATGCTCCGGTATACGCAACCGCTATCAGCCTACAGTCTATGTCATTTTACATGAATATGTATAATTTGACAGAGAGAACCATCTACCAAGAACGTGGCCACCCACTCGTTGAACTCCCTCCGGGGTATCATACGTATGACGATATCACCCGAAAACTACCAAGGGCAATAACAGTCGAGTCAAATACATTGAAAGTGGAATTGGGGAAAGGAACCATTCATGGCGGATTGAGTAAGCTGATCAAAAATGGATATATGTACATGACCCCACTGTGTCTGTACATACACGTCCATGGTATTGACACATCAAAAAACTTTTTGAATGGAAAACGCAGCAACTTGTTGGCAGCGATTCACGTAGACAATACGGATGTTGGCGATGTAGTACATTACAAGCCGATAAACAATTGCAAGCGCATGCATAACGGCGAGATTAACGAGTTGCTAGTAATGATACAAGATGATAGGGGTAATGATTACCCAGGGGAATTTGTGGCTGAATTGTCGATACAATAAATGTTTGGAGTAAAATCGTATCATCGTCAACGAAGGATACACAATGTAAAAGCGAATGTGTCTAGCAAGCCTTCGCCGACAGAGTTAATGTTTACGTTTTCATTGCCCAGCAACTCTGTGATCCAAGAAATCATATGCTACTCACCTGATAATGTGGATAACGGACGAATCGAGTTTACCATCGATGGAGGTGTATTTTCATATGGTAATGTGTCGTCGCACCAAGCCAATTCTATAGATTTAGTTATAGACCGAGGAGGGGTAATCTTATGCAAAGTGTCTGGTATCACGTGCCGTCAGATTTTAGTGTATTACGAATCATAGAATAACTGTTTGGTAGAAAGAGTTTTTAGAGAACAGTGCACACGATCAAAGTAGAACGACTACCCACAGACTTGCCAACGGATAACTGCGTGTTTGCCCCAGTATTTCCCACCAACTCGCGTATAAGGGACATCATGATTTACAAACCGTACATACCGGGTAGAAATCTCACGATAAAGTTTTACAATGATGAATCAGTGGTCATACTGACAAAAACAGGACTCTCAATCAACAAGCTGCATTCAATAGATTTGTCTGTCACCGGAATGGTGCCAATCGAGGTTGAGTCTACCAGTGCACCTCACTTGGTCATAGTTTACGACACTTAATAAATGGCAACTATAGCGATGATGGTAGCAGGGGCAGTAGTAAATGCTGTGGCTTTTGCGGGAGGCAATTACTTGTTTTCCATGATTGATAAAAATGGAGCAAAGTCCGAGGTTCAGCGGCACAACGCGGCGATGGAAAAACTCAGTCAGGAGCAAGCTGACTACAACACGAAACGAGGCAAAAATCAAGACTGGCTGCAAACTCAGCTATCTAGAAAACAAGATGCAACCAATGAGTTGTATTCGGTCAACTCGACTTTTGATACCTATAAAAACCTGTTCGGACAAGACCCACAACTGCCACATCCCAATCTGAGAGAACCGACTCTCGACTACACACCCAGCGATGAGCAGAAAATATACGAAAAGATATTCGTGGGAGCCGGAACGTTGGCTAGTGTTGGTGGTACTATAGCATACTTTAATTAATTTAATAACTTTAATTTAATACGACTGGTTGTATTAAATTACTTTTTGTTATATTCGTATATAGCCAGTGCTATTAAAGGAGCAATCATTATCCATATGTTATCTTCTAGAAACTCGACGGTGTTTTCCATCATATGCCAAAACGCTTTGGTAGCACCTGTGGAATTTACAGCCATGTCGCGAAAATACGCTGCTAGTTCTTCCAATTTCTTCTTGACGATCTTTCCTATACCGCTGCCAGCAATGTCAGCTGGACTAGTCGATTTCGGAATCAAGTCTTTGGCACCTTCCGAACCCAGAGCGTTTGCGACGGCCTCAAATATAGCAGCTAAAATACCCCCCACTGTGGTCGCACCGGCAATACCCAATATGATATTTCGCTGTTTGCGCATCTTTTCAACCTCTTCTCCATAATCCCCCTTCAGGCTTTTTAAAACCTCATTGTGAGCATCAAGCTCGTCACGTAATCGTTGCAACTGTAATAGGTCACCTTCCGTTTTGTCTTCTTTAGCATCCAATATGCTTATTTTTCCCATCGTATCAGCTGCTTTTGATGCTGCTACTTGAATCTGTCCTTCGAGAGTTTGAAATCGCTGGTCTATAGCCACCAGTTCACGTTCTGGCAATCTACCCTCTTGCGTATCAAGTGCTGTCATTTCCAAATTTTCTCCCACATCGCAGTAGTTGAACTCTGCTGATGCCCTACTAATTTTGAGTCGATCAACGAAGCCACTTACAGTGTTTTTTACTCCTGTACTTCGTGAAGACAGCCAGTCTTTAAAACTAGATAATGGGCTTTGAGCAACATCAAGATCCCTATCGGCGGGTTTGACTACTTCCTCGTTGTTTTTTGCAACCTTTCGCCGAAACTCTTCTTTATCAATACCAAACAGACTTTGATACTCAGCCTTGGGAATATCTGGGTTGAGCAAAAACAATTTTGGATTTCTAACCTGAGTCAACATCTTTCTACCTTTGCTGGTTTGGACAGCCAGATCGTTGCCCACGAAAACAAATTTGCTGTGGTCAAACCCTGTATATATGTCTAGACGAGATAAAACTACACCAATCTTGTTTTGGGTGTGTTGATCGACGCCAGGTGTATCACTGGATGTCTCGGGTGCTTGCTGAATGTCGTTTATCACGTCTCTAGAAAGAAAGTTTTCTTTGACGTACTTATCATAGTCACCGTCATTCTTAGCATAATCTACAGCGAGCTTTATCACGCCGTTTAATTCAGTTTCATTTGCGGGTTTTTTATCCGCCATTGTAGCTGCCAACAACTTCTTAAACTCTACGGTTGTTTCACCCATAACCTTTGTACTAATAATTGTGTCAATGTCGGGCAATCCTCTTTCTAGGAGAATGCTATTGGCATTACTGATGGGATCATTATGAACATTGATTGACTGCTGTATGGAAGGGTCAACCCCTCCCGACGCTTGTTCGATGAAACTTGTCTCATCTACGTCAGCATTAGTAGCGCTATCATTGTCATGACCAAAATCTTTTCCTTCGACTTCCATTTTATTAGTATATAATAAATGGCTTATAACAGAGAACTAAATCACACCTTGTCAAAGAGATATCGACAGGGTCTCAAAGAGAATAAGGTGCACGCTAGAGTTAATCACAACCCATCTGATGCCAGTCCAGGTGATGAGCTGGTGGTCAAGATGCCAAAATTGGCTCCTACTACGGTGCTGTACCCGAATTCCCTAAACCTCACTTATAACTACAAACTAAATTCTGGAAAGGACGAGAGCGACATCCCTGATCACCTGACTTCGGCTATCGTAGAGAGTTTCAAGATGACCATCAAGGGCACTACTGTGTTTGACATTAACAACTATAACCACCTGGCAATTTTTCGAGAGTTGTGGCACTCCAAGTACAAGTACGAGAAGGAGTTGACTCACAGAGGCATCCAATCCGAGGCTACAAAGAAAAAGAGACATGGTATAACTGGTGCAGCTGACGACGTCCTGGCTTCAATACACAAAGAGAGGTACTCTTTTTACTTGGGATCTTTCCTGACGGAAGCCGCATTTACTCCTCAGGCCTTACACAACACCATCGAGTTTCACATCAAACTGGCGAGCGGAGAGTACACTCTCAAAAACATCTGCCTTGAGTACGACTACGTGCAAGAACCGACGATCGCCAGCAGCATCTCTCAAAAGTACTCCAATCACGTTCACCTCATCAACGACTACAAGGCCCACACCACAAAAGAGGTGTCGGCTGCAGAGTCCGACTTTGAGATAAACATCAACACCACTTATGAGAGCCTGCGTTCCATCTTGGTCTTCTTTAAGGCTGACAACAAGACCAGTATTGAATACAAGTTTCCAAACATCACCAACGTCAAAGTGGACATTGACGGTGCCACCAACCAGCTGTTTACATCTGACTACCTGCCGGTGTACTCTTACACGGATGCCAAAAAATACTTTCAGATCGAGTCGATGGGAGAGTCGAACATGAATCAAGAAACTTTTTATACAGACAAGTACTGTCTGAATATCGACCTGAGAACGATCGACGATGAAATTTCTAGTGGCATGGGCAGAGAGATTAAAGATTACATCAAGCTCAAAATTTGCAAGGGAGCTTCTGACGCTTGCAAGGCTTTTGTGTTTTTGGTCAGTGACAAAGCCGTATCATTTTTAAACAACGAACTTGGAACTATAGAACAATAAAATGGATGATTTACTACCAAAACACCCCCACAACGCCCTAATATGTGGGCGTACAAACTCGGGCAAGACATATCACACGCTAAACATTATAGACAGGTATTACTCGGGACGCTTTGATCACGTGTTTATAATCTGCCCGACATTTCACGACAATAAGACTTACGACGACATCAAACACCCTTTTTTAAAAACATGTCATGTATACTCCAACGGAGACTTGGTGAACACGCTCAATCATCTCATTAAAATACACTCCAAGGGAGGTAAACTGTCCGGTAAAAATTCGCTAATCATTATTGACGACTGCAGCGCCGAAAAAGATCTAAACAAGCATCGAACGTCGCTGAGCAAGATCGCTTTTAGTGGTCGACACTCGAACCTCACAACCTGGTTCATAACGCAGAGATACGTATCGGCTCCCAAAGAGTTTAGAGAAAATGTACACTGGGTACTGATTACTAAAAATACGTGCGAAAAAATCTTTCGAGACTCTCACTAGCGAAAACGACATTATACCTTCCGAGCATCACTACGAGATAAAAAAAGGGTTGGTAAATACATTTATGCTGTTTGTCAACACCGACAAGGGAGAATTTCTGATATTGAAAAAATGATTGAACAAATATTCTACTTTACCGGATCAGTCTTCTTCTTTCTATGCTGCATAATAATCCTCAAGTGTTACTTGACAACGCGGAGGTTTTTTGAGGTATAATAAAATGGAGTCGATTATTGCAATCCCGAAACAGTCCGATGGTAATGTCAGTACGTATCGCGAGAGGTTGGTCAAGGCCCGGGTAAATACGGAGGAAGACATTAGTAAAATGTCAGACGACCAAGTCAAAAAAATATACCTAAAACACGAGCAGGGGATAGTGGATGGTGTGGGTGATCAAGTTTGCAAGTTTTTCGCCAAGGGGTGGGTAAAGGCGATTGCTAGGTTTGCACCACTTACCAACGAGGAAGAGTTTGAACAAACAATAGGTAACGACGTTTTTGTGAAAGCCGCTATTAAAAATTATATCCCCTCCATATATTATGATTGGGGCGGTTACCTAGCTCAGTTGTCGATATTGGCTACTACTGTGACCAGCATAGATGATGGTACAATAAATGTCAGATCCAAAGATAACCAAGAACCCGAAGAGGACGAAAGTTGCAACAACTCAGGAGGTGGAAGTGAAACCACTCAGTAAGGGTCTCGAAGAAAATTTCAGCGATGAACTAACTCAAACACCAGAGATGCCTAAACAGTTGGTAAAAAAGGATGTAGAAAAAAACTCAGGTATTTGGAAGTACGTGCTCGGAGGGAGCTTTGTTCTCGGTATCGTGTACCTGGTTATAAAAAGGGAGGATCCTAAGATCACAAGAATATCTGTACCCGCACCGCAGTCACAAGCGCAACCACAGCCGCAGCTTCCACAATTACCACAGGCAAATTCCAACAAAAAAAATAGAAAATTTTAGTATAATAAATGGCAAGCGCTAATATAAAAGATATCGGTAATGCGCTGTACAACGGCGCTCTGATGGCAGTGGGAGTAATTGCCACTAGAATGGGACTAATGGCGATGGGTTTCAAGGATAGACCTCTAGATATGAAACCAGCTAGCGTTGGTATGCTAGCCGGGGAGATTGGTGTTGCAAACTACGCCGTGCAAAAATTGAAAGACGCCAAAGTCTTGCCGGCCACCATCTTTACATAATTTTATACATCTAGATGTATAAAATTACATCTTGTCATAGTCCACCAGTTTCTGTCTGATTTTATTGTATTCATCTACAATTTCATCAAACTCGTCCTCATCTATAAAATTATCAACTAAATGGCGAGATAGTTTTCGGTCTATCTCACTCATACCAACGCGCAATATCGTGTGTTTCTCTTCGTGTTTCAACTTTTTCTTGTTGTATTGCTTGGTAATTGGGGTAAGAGTTAGGGATATCAGTCCAGACACCGCCCCTAAAACAGTCAACACGGTACCTATTGGCATACCTACGACTGTAAAAGTAGTCACTACTCCAGTTGTCGATTGTATCACAGCTAGCGATGAAAATACCGTCGACACGTTTTCTAAATTGCTCACAGCCTTGCCATATTTTCTACAATATTCTTCTCTCTTGACAATTAACGATGAAATATCAGTTCTCATGTCTTTTACCCTCTTATATCTTTGCACACCACCATCGGGTGGGGTTGGAGGATCTTTTTCCATTTATTGTAGTTTTAAACCTTCCGTATCCAGTGGTACTACCTGAAGCTGCTCCTTCGTAAACGTTCTCTCTTCAATACCCTGAAGCGTGTACAGAGAAGGTTGATTCTCCCACGAATGGATCTCATCAATGTCATACACATCTACCGACCAAATCGCATCAGTCGCTCTGTATCGGGTGTCATTATGCTCTTCTCCAGGCTTGTACAGATAGCGTACCAAAGTATCTATAGGGTAATGCTCAGATACATCATTGTACTCTGGCTGTTTGACGCTTTCGAGTTTTATTGCCTCCGCGGGCTTCATACCAATCATTTTTGTTTCTTCGCCATTTATCGCGGTCACAACGCCAGACAATCTGCTCACCCATTCGCGGTTGGTCTTTTTATCTTTAATCTCTTTATCGTACTGATGCACAAACAAACGCTCCGCCAACGTTTTATTAAAACGTTCGACAAAGGCTACCTTTTTCTTATTTAGAGATCTTACAATTTTTACATCATGCTTCTTCATCAACTCTGTAAACACACCCATAAATTCACGACCCTTGTCACTCATTATCTCTTTGGGATAGTCAAGTGGTGACCTCTCGTATATATGTTGGATGGCATTGGCAGTGTCAACAGCAGTTTTACTTTTTAATGGCTCGGCCTCTTTATACCTAGAAGCAATGTCTACCACAGTCAACGCATACTTGTATTTGCTATCGACCGGCAGGCTTAAAAGATCGATCTGGTGCGTGTGGTTGGGCTGGTCTTGAGTGTAGTGAGGAAATTTTATGCGCTTGGGTTTTGGTTTATAAATCTGGTAAACTGGTTGACGATCAAGCCAATGTTGAATTTCTTGTTTGGTAAGCTCAGGAACTTTCTTTTTTAATTTTCCAGCAGCCATTGTACCCCTCTGGTAACCAGCTGGAGAATAGTATATTTCCTTTAATTTCTCCATTTATTGGTTGACGGTTTTTAAAATAGGTTGACGGATTTTTTATTTGGTTAACTGATTTTTTATTCGGTCGACGGAATTTTTATTTGGTTAACTGATTTTCTGATTGGTCGACGGATTTTTTATTTGGTCGACGGATTTTTTATTTGGTCGACGGATTTTTTATTTGGTCGACGGATTTTATAACCAATTTTTGGGTTATAAAATATAATGTCAGTTAGGCCCATTTAACATCGTGGTAGGAATGTCCACTACCATCACTCTTTTTTACGAACTTTTTGACCCCGATTGATACTTAAAGAATTTGTTGTATATAATAAAGGAGCGGTGGTTTACAACAAGCAAGCGTGACCAGCACATTGTCCTGTAGTCCCGTGTCATATGACAGCCGTATACACCAAACCCCAATGTGTTCTGTTTCTGCATTTTCCACAGTTTACGCTTTGGAAAATACAACTTTTAGAAATTTAATACTGCTAAGAGAAGACAACTCAGGGCAAATATCTGAGGGCGAAAAAACTGAGCCAGATCATCCATTTCACATACTACTCCCCTTGCCTGATTGAGTATGCTGGCCAGGGCCACAGCATCCACAATCACCGGTGCCCCACCAACAGAGGCTGGCACCTCTTTGACAGAGGCCGAAGCTCCCTCCTTGCCTTCTGGGTGATCTGGAGAAGACATCCCTGACCTAAAATTAGTTAACCAATAACACCACTTATAATCTGGTCAATGAAATTAATTAATTAAATAATATTACAATAATAATCAATACAGAGCCGAAATAGCTTGCTATGTCAAGTTACGGATAATGGATGCTTACTAACAGTATCTACATATAGAGACGTAATAAATAATAGTAACCCAGCTCAACGCTGCTTGATAACGCAGCTCCAAGCTGCCCTGCAACCTCCTACCACCCCTTAGTTGCAGCCAACACCACCTACGGTTTGCCCAACGAACCACACGTCTTGTTCCAAACGCAAGACTACAAGAGGGTATTTCACAAGCAAGAGTAAATATTATTCGCAAGCTAGCTCAGTGCAAAAGCCACAGCGGTAATGATTAATTTTCTACCCAGAAGTCTCGACCTTGACCCGCCTGCGCACGCAGGCTCCGCCCTTAAGAGCATCGGGACAAGTACCCAAATATACCACAATTTGTCAACAATTTATTATTACAAATCAGTGTTTGCGTCTGCTGTTCTTGTCAGGTTGATCGTTGTTTTTTAGCCTATGAATCTTTGTATCTTATTAGTGTGTGGGTTTAATATTACTCCTCACAACACAAGTATGAAAG
The DNA here is from genome assembly GCA_945261195.1 of Cryptosula pallasiana. Taxonomy (NCBI): domain Eukaryota; kingdom Metazoa; phylum Bryozoa; class Gymnolaemata; order Cheilostomatida; family Cryptosulidae; genus Cryptosula; species Cryptosula pallasiana. Next base: position 34,244 of record CALYOO010000323.1, read on the forward strand.
TAGTCGATCAACAGCTATTGTAATTATCTCTTGTTTTTCTAGTCTGAAAGCAAAACGCTGTACACAAATAATTTACATTCACTTACTTTTGTATCAGTCTCATAAAATTGGTAGTAATTCGTATCCGTCTCAACATTTATCCTGCTTACTTATGTTGTTTTGGCAAAAACAACAATATTGCAACCAACGATTACATATAATTGTTGTTACAACTTCTATGCAAAGCTCAAGTGTGAATTATTATTAATAAAAAAAACTCATTTCAGTCAATTTGCAAAATTCGGAACACTCATTAGCAGCCAGTATTTTGGGCTTCAAAATTGGAACAAATTCGGACAACCCGGGACATCTGGCAACCCTAACTATTATTATTATTAACTACTAAATTATAATTATTACTGTTACTTATTTATTATTACTAGTAGTAGTAATAATAAAGAATAAGTACTACTATCTATTATTGTTATTACTAATTACCTACTTCTTTAAGTTATTTACCTGCTAATAATAACAATAAATAATAATAATGATTTATTATAATGAATAATTGTTGTTTGTTGTATGATGAATAATAGTGTAACGATAAATAATAGTAATAATTAGTAACTAGCAATGCAACAACAACAAACATGTGATGATGATTGAATTTGATGTCAAGCATCTATTTCAAATAAATACTATTGATTAATTGAAATCATACTATTGATTAATTGAAATCATACTATTGATTAATTAAAACCTTTATCGACAATGATGATGATCATGATAGTGATGGTGATAGGTGGGATTTTTTTACCCTTCCTTTCTTTTAAATCTTCTGTTGAAGTTTTACTTGCTCAGAGGGGAAGGAATGAGTGCCAATTTACTGGCTAGCTGTGTCCAAGTAAAAGCTTCATGCTAGTGGGTGTATGCCACTAATCAGACAGGTTGCATGCAGTTTTCTGATTTAGTCTGGACCACAGCATAATTAAACTCCTCAAGCAGATTTTCGAAACATCTCGTGTGCTTTACCCTGTATGAGCACCTAAAATTATAAAATAATGATAGATTTAAATCAGTATCATCACATATATGGTGTAATGATGTAATTGTATGATGTAATTTGCCTCAGTTTTTACCCACACACATGTAAAGCTTTCGCAACTCAACAATGCTGATTTAAACTCCTGACCAGAATGATGATGGACTGTCTCTCCACAAAAAGTTCTCATGCGTCTACTCGACCATATTTCGATAGTTGAGCTAACATTAGGCACATCAAACAATTTTTCTTTTAACGATCTTCATTTTGCTTAACAATTTGTATGCATATATTTTCCAATTGTTTTTCATAATGTATATATGTTATGGCAGAGGGTTGTGATCATGTAGTATATATCTAAAGCTGCATTTGCATATCGTAAATAAACTGTAGATTGAGCACTGTCTATTAGGAAACTTTTTATTTCAGTAAAATATATTGAAACCCACTGGTAGCCTTCTATCAATGGGTTTTAATTCGCTATAAGAAAGGATTTTACCAATGCCACTAATTGTACTTCAATATTTTGTTCCCAAATTTTCATCAATCACATCATGTTTTCATTCAGCCTCTGAATTCTTCTGATAATTATAGCTCTGATGGTGTACGCGATTTCAGTGGGTATGATTTTTAAAATGTGGTAAATTTTAGCAAGCTTGACCAGAATATGCTAAAAGTGCTTACAAAATAAATTTCAACAGACTTGACAATTTTCAAGTCTGGTTAAATTATATGCTCACTGCTTTAAGCACAAAACTTGGCTACAATAGGGTATACAAGTACATAAACACCAACCTGCAAATGTGCCTGTATTTTACAGATAATAGTTTTCAGAATTCCAAATGCTCCACAAGCGATAATGGTGATGGGCATTTTACGACAAAATCTGTTATGCATCAAGTATGGCATGTTGTTTGTTGTCTGCAGAAATGACCTTTGTAACAGGATGAAAAAATTGAGTAACCTTTGCTAGCTCAACCTCACTGACCCTTCGTAAAAGTTTTCGATACTTTTCCAACCTGTTAACACAAAGCATAAAATCAATTCACTGATTAGAAGAAATAAAACCGCGTAATTAGAGAACAATAAAAAACAGCTGTTGAGATTTATGTAAATCACCAAAAGTGCATGTAAACATACCAACCAATGAACTGGCCCGTTGCAAAATGAAGGACAAGAAAGTGGGTTGGAAGATGAGATTAATAAAAGATTTAACTGGGCATGTCAAAGTATGGAAGCAGAAGTTAACCACACAGCACACAATGTGTGCAGTTTTCATTCTTTCCTGTCAGTTGCAGACCTGAATATTAAAAAAAAAATATTCTCTGTATGCAATCAATGGTAGAATAGAGAGTTAAGATTATATCAAGCAAGCAACAAAGAATAGTTTTCAAAACACTGTATGCTTGCAGTTTCATTTCTTTGAAGAAACTTGAAATATTTGTAGTACTACTTTTTATCGCCATGCAATATTATTCACAAAGGTTTATGAGCGATAAAAATTTTCCTCCCAACTTTTGTTATTCTGGTCGACGTATGTGTCGTGACCAGTGGCTGGTCCCTGACAATATATTATTTATTATAATAAACATTAATAATAATTTCCGGAACTATTATTCATCTTTGAAGCCACCAAAAACAATGGAGAGTTTCATAGTTTATTACTTACTAATACTACTGTAACTCCTAGCCAATTCTACAAAAATCATCATTGATTGATAACTATTATTACAGCAGTAGAGTTTGTAGTAGTGTCAGCAGCAGTGTAGTATCAACTATGTTTTTTCTAGAAATGTAGTGGTATGCATTGCATAGCATGTAGAAAACTCATGCGAGTGTAGCGTGGATCAAGATAAAATGATTTGTATGTAAATTTTCCATGCACGTTTTTTTCAGTTTTCCAAATATTCCTTCGTGGCTAATTTTTTAATAACTTTAGGGCAGGAGATGCTAGAAATAAAATTTAAAAAGTTATCAAGCACACACCATTTACTGGCACCGTACAGGCGTAGCCAATCTTTGCACTGCCTACATAGCCATGGAATTAAAAAATAACGACTTGAAAATGCATTGTAAATCTGCAAATTCTTATTGCGCCATGGGCCCTTAAGATTTCAGGATATGTCATTCAAATTCTATTTACTATTTATCAATGAGCAATCACGTTATGGAAACAAAAATATAATTTTTTCAGCGAGTCATATTCAAATGAAAATAAAAAAAATTCTGTACCGCACCATTAGCTACTTTCTGTCACGCATGACGTCACGGATTTCGCAACACCGCAACAATACCATTGCCAGCCATGCTTGATACGCTGACCACATGGCATTGGTTTTTAAGCAAAGGTATTTTTTTTCAGTTACTTTTTTTACACAACCACTGGTGTGATCCAAATAATTTCTCCAACATTGGATAGACAATTTTTTCTGAAAGCTGATGCTCTATTTCAGAAAAAATTGTCAAAATAAAAATTGCACCTGCGCTTGCTACATTGTATGAATAATTATAACACTTCGTCCAAGAGGAAGATTAACCGGTGGTACCACTAGTTTGCTTGTGTATCAGATCTAATACACGATACTGTTATTCACTATATTTATACATATATATGACATTAATTGTCCTTATGATTAATTATTGGTTAATAATTAGTAGTTGTGGCAGCTAGAAGAAGTTGTAGCAGCAACAACAAAAGACTAGATTTGCTATTTTTAATAACTATTATTTATTATAAATATTAATAATTATAATATCATCGCTATATAATACGATAATTATTGATAATAATATTAATAATAGTGCACCACTACTGGCAGTAATAATACATATACAAACAATGTAACATTACCTTCGGGAAGTCGCAAAGCCAAATTGATTGAATTCAGAGAGAAAGACAGTCGAATGCGATTATAACCTCTGCTAGCAAAGACGCGTGGTAATGAAAAATCTCAACCTGTCATGCATATATCTATTCGGTGCAAGGCAATACTATGGTCCTGGATTAGCACAGCATTGCGATCAATTACAAGGATTGAGAAAAGACTACAAAAATGATTTGCTTTATCTTTGGGTACATTTGGGCCAAATTTTGAGAGAGAGGCAAAACAAATCAAATCATTATTGATGGTGATCAAATCAAACCACCAGCAGTATCAAATAATAGAAATAAGTCACTTTTCAAATATTCGAATCAGCAAATAATTGATTTTTGGCGATTTGGACACAGCTCTGCACGCAAATAATTACAGTACAAGCTAGCCAAACTACACTAAAGAGATAATCATCTGCTACTACCAAACAGCGGTTAGTCGGGTTTGAAGTCAATACATTGGCCCACACAGCAACTACTAGAGCTATAAGAAAAAATATTGATTATGATAATTGAGTACTCAAGGTAGCGTTAGAATAGCTTTGTTGTTATTATTAATAACCGAACAAAAGTAATACGATCCACAGATAGTAGAAATGATAGCCGTTATAAGGCTCCTGGGGGTGGTTTCAATTAGCGTCATAAAAGTGTCCTAAGGCCGTTTTGGTCGTTAATTTAGACCTAATTGGTCATAGGCATTTAGGACCGTTTCAATTACAAAATCCAAAGACTGCTTTATGACTAGTTTAGATCCGATCCTATAACCACACACTCGTGGTTATAATAAGGTCCTTCCTTGGCATTTACTTACATGTAATAATGGGCTCATATAAATTATAATAAAAATTGTGCGAGATATTGACAAATAATGTCTGGTAAAATAATGATTGTGGTTAGAAAATAAAATTGAAAGAAATACGATGATTTGAAATAGTCATGACAATCCAAACCAAATTTACAGCGGCCATTTCTTCCAAAAACAATTATATTGTTTAGCTTGCATTTGTATTAATACTCATAAATCAAATTATCCCAACAAACAACAACAACATTTATAGCAGCAATATATATTGTTTAAAAATGATTAACTTTGATGAACCAATAAATAAACAATTTTCAAAGGCGGCTATTTGAAAGGTATAATAATAATAATAATCAAATCAAATTTCAGTGCGGCCGTTTCTAGGAAAATCTTAGTGGTTTCAATGGTCTCGCCTTAGTGCAACTAATGACAAAGCGATAGCAAGCATATTGTGTGCGATCGCTGATGCTTCGGTCTAATACACAATGATCATCTGCAGCAATTATTTATTAGCTAACGACGGTCTAAATTAGCCACCACCTAATTGAAACAAGATTAGCTTGGGCCTAGGCTTGTCTTAAAATTGTCACTAATTGGTTATAGGACCAGTTAGGACCAACTTCTAATTGAAACCACCCCCAGGCTAATACAGTTTGGCAATAAATAGTGTCAAAATGGCCGGCTATTCGCGGCAAATCTACAGAATCGATCAAGATTAGTAATAACAGCAGTTAGTTAGATTGAGTGTGTAGAGTGATGTATTGTGGATGGAACTATACCAAATTTGCGAATTTCTGACTGATACCCAGTTAACTGTTAATACAAACTTTGCAAAATGTATGTTTTAAAATATCAGATTGCTTTCTCCACTGTTTGATTCTCCGACATGTAGCTTTGTTCAGTTGCGCATGAAGCTACGGG
>CALYOO010000324.1:0-39653 GCA_945261195.1 Cryptosula pallasiana
AACATTAGCCTGGAAACAAAATAATGGTGTTTGATTTAGCAATTCATTTAAACCCAAAAGTAAAAAAAGAACCTCAAAGTAACTTTTTAAACATACTCTACTTTCTCTGTTTTTGAAACTGTAACTTTCAGTGATCATTTTTCCTAAACAGAATTTTTACTGAAACAATTTCTCTTTTCAGTGTGCACAAGCACGTAGCGCTATTACATTAGCACCTGTATGACAATAGCCACTAGCCAATAGTATACATATTGTTACTAAGGAAGTTCTAAGCCACGCCCACTGTAAAATGAATGCTGCTTCACAGCTCTCAATCAATTTGAAAGATAGAATTTACACAATGAAATCTGGCACCATCATCGCATGTGACTTTGTCATTTGAGGTGGCGCCGCTCTGCCTGCACTTAACACGCTCCTCTAGCTGCTATTGGTGAGTAGATAAAAGTATTTAATTGGTAGATAAAACATCCTGAGTTATAGTTTTTGATCAGTTACATCACTTTTTTAGTGTTAAAGTGTGAGGAATTAAAATTGCTAGAAATCCATAAATTTCCATGGCAAGTTACATAGATTTAAAACTTTCACAAATTAACTTATAGTGTGCGTGTTAACAGCATTATTTGTATATGTCAAACAATGAATGTGTTGAAATGGTTTCATACTGTACTGGTACAAGTTAAAGGGCAAAGCAAGTTTCAAAACCGTAGTTCGATGAGTTTCATATAAGTTTTTACCATACCACCAACAACTGATTTATAGAAAACTCTTCTGCAATGCCTTTATTGTATGTTTATGTACCATATAAAATAAAAAAATAATGAGATTTTGATTAAGAAAGCCCTAAAAAATATGAACAAAAGTATGCTGTAAACGGGCAAAAACATCGACATTTTGCTGAGTTGTCACCTCCGTGCCCAGATTTTGGATTCCGTGGTGACCGGAAACAGTACCAAAGAGGACTGCTTGTATAGTATCATCTTTGTCACTATTTCCGCTTGTATTGCCGTTGTTGCTGAGCAATTTGGGTAATGACTGTGAGCGAGAAAGTAGCATCAACATTGCTGAGCTGAATGAATAACTGGTGAGTAGCATATTGCTGAATGGTAGACTAGTATTATTATTAATGCAGCTGATTATTATTATGACCTATTATTTTCACTTAGTTTTTTTTTCTGATATCACTTATTATTATTTATTTATAAATTAAATAAATAATAATAATTAATTAAAAAAAATTAGTTAAATAAATGATCATGATGATAATAATTATTATTATAATAAATATTATTATTTCAACTATATATATATAATAATAAATAATAATGTTTTATTATTATAGATAATAATGACATTTAAATATTTTATTTTTCGTTATAAATGATTTTCTTTATTTATTATTATTATTACATGATAATATTATATGATGTAGTGGATGTATAATTAATATATATATTATTTCATCAACAACAACAGTGATTCAATGGATACCCATACATATATGTAGTATATACTGCTAATACTAATATTATATTAGGGTTAGTAGTAGCATTATTATTATGTGGTGTATGTATGTAATAATATACTATTATTATGAAGCATTATTATTATTAATTATAATTATTATTATATAATAATTTATTATTATTATTATACAACAATAATAATAATAACTCATTATATAAGTATTATTATTCAATTTCTATTGTTGTAAATAATAAGTAGTCTTACTACTAACCGTGACCAAGGATAATTTTTTGTAGTAATTTTGATCAGTAACCCAAGAATACCGTAATGCAACAGTCAGTGATGATAAATTAAAAAGAAAAGAATCAAATGAAATGATTGATGACCAAAAAATTTATTTATTGATAATAAATATCATAATAATAATATTGAATATAATATTGGGACTGTTAATAATATTTACACTACACTATTGCTATAGCATTATTATAATAATTATCATATGTCTAAATAGATATTAATCATATAATGTTGACATGTGATGTAGTAAGTTTGTATTTATTGAAATAATTATGCTTACTATATTGAAATAATGTTGTTACAACTAGTATATGTTTCACTGTAGTAAGTTCCCGGTGACTTGTCATAATTATATTGTTAGAAGAATGACAACAAAATTTTTAGAAGGAAAAAGTTTGTTTGTTCAAGTACTGTGAAAGAAATAAGGTATAGTGAAGGTCGGTGCTCAAGTACAGGGCAGTAAGTTAGATATAGTCAGGATGTTTGTGTACTGAGTAGAATGGATACATGCAACCATAGAAGTAGGAGTTAAACTGGTACACATTGGATACTCTCAATTATGGTGGCTCATAACGCTAGACGGTTTCGTTTTTAAAGCCTATGAACGGATTTGAAATAGTCCAGACGGTTTGCAAAGCGTCTTTTACATTGAAAATAATTGGGTAATTGTAGTAAAATAGCCCAAGAAACTACGTTTAAAAACGGGCTTGTTGGTTGTAATAAATTAATTGTTGGCCTCAGCAGCTGCGGGATTAATGCTATAAAACTGTATTTCCTGTCCAACAATTGTAAAATCTGCAAACCGTATAGTTGTCTTGCAAATAATTCAGACGGCTTAGAACTGATAGAGATGATTTAGAAAATTACAAACCGTATGGACGCTTTAGAAAGAGTATGAACTATTTACAAACCGTATGAATTATTTTGAAATGGTCTGAACTGTTTTAAAATAGTCTGAACTATTTTGAATTTGTTGGAAAAGTTTGCAACAAGGCACATGGCTTTCGAACCAAAATTGATCGTCACCATTTTATTTATAGCAACTATATAACTTTATCAACATAGACGTCGATCCAAAGACATAGAGCAAGTTAATTAACTGCATAAAAATGTTGTTGAATATAATCTCTAAAATTCATTTTAAAATTTATAATTGGGTTGTATTTATTATTTAAAACAATTTAAAACAAATAAGATTTAATAAGTAAAAACATTTTTATCTGTTTAAAGAAAATTCAACTGTTCAGTAAAAACATTTATCAATCATAAATGGACTGTAGATCTTGATCAATAGAGCGAACCAGCAAATAAGCTCGGATTTTCAAAGCCTACGAACGATTTCACAAAGCGTTCAGAAGTTTTGCAAAAGTTCAGACTATTTCAAATTCGTTCAAACGATTTGGAAAGCGTTCAGACGTTTTAAAATGCAAAACACAAAACGTTCTGAGCCACCATACTCAATAGTGTTTATATTCTCATTGTAGTCAAATGATTTTCGAAGCCTCATTTTTCTTTTGGGGTCTAGAGGCTTTACTTACATAACTATACGACAACAGACAAATATTCTTGTAGATGTGTGATAGTGAATTTATGGTGTGTTGATTAATGAATACTCTTATGAAATTCAGAGAAGTTTGTTTTTAATCTTTTGGCACTAATTTGCTTTCACAAGCGAAATATTTTATTCATTTTGGTATAGAATTGGGTGAGCTTTCCAATGGCATGCATATTGTCACATTGATAGTTTACACACATTAGACAGCTGAATGTGCTAATGATTGGACGTGAAAAAATTATTCAATTCTTAACTTGCAGCACCTTATGCTAAAGTCCTATGATTTGGCTTACATACCCGAAATGGCTTTGCTAGTAACTAAATATTTTAGTTTTACATATGCATTAACGCAGTTGCTGTTCCAACCTGCTTCTGTGGGGAGGAAGAGTTATCAATGATAAGACGGCTACGAATAATACTTTAAGACAAATTGTACTAGAAGGTATAAGTTCAAGTTTATTTGATAAAACACAAAATGATTTATTTAGTATCTCTAAAATAGTTTGGTATGAAAACAGTTGTCAGAATGTATGTAATGTATGATGATAAAATGACGTAAAATTATGATCTGTGCAAATAGATAATAATGGCTACCTAATCAACAAGTTTAAGCTTTTTCCCAAAACTATAATTTTTTCTTTGTTCAAAACTATTCATATATCACAATTAGTGGTTGAACTGAGGAAATGTACGTTTCTATCAAATCTCATTAGTACACGATCTCAAACATCACTGTCTCCACGAGCTGATTTTCAGTCTAGACATTGTCAACCGTAATTCGCTTTGTATGAATAGAAATTTTTGCCTAGACACAAAGTTCTGTTGATGGTGAGAATGGGATTTTATTTTTCTCAGTTTCTTTGGCTCTGTTTGCTTTGATATAAATCACCTATATGTATTTACAGTGCTTTTGAGTGCTTGGCAACAAATTTATTAAATCCAATACTTTCCATTTTAATAATCCTGTTGGTTTACAGTCAATATGAATGATGAAGAGCCAATGCCTTATGCCTTGGCACCGACTCGAAGTGGTCAAAGCCCCATGGTGTTGATCAAGCAGCCAGGAGTATGGATATCCATGTGGAAAGGCGTAGCACTAGTGACAGTTTGACACCGGTCATACCTTCAAGAGGTATTGTAATTAGGTATTTTTTATGCAATCAGACAATAGTTTGCCCTATCTCAATTTGCATAGCACAGCACTTTCTTTTCTGTCATAAAATTTATCATCAAAAAACAAATCTGCAAAACTTCAGAAAAAAATTTACTGTGCTTTTATCTGTACACTAAAGGTTTGCCTTCGGAGAAATAGAAAACTTGTCAAATATGAACTGGTTATATTCGTGCTCTTATATGTCAATCTGTTACTCACCAGGTTTGAGACCGCATACCATCCCATCCAGCGATAAAGATGATGATTTTCATCCAATGGTGTCAGGCTCAGGAAACCTATTTTAATGACGTAAAACTGCTTGTCGGCCCGGACCACAACCATAGCCAGTAAGTTAACAATGCAATGTGGCGTGAGGCTTTTACCATTTATACTTGTCATTCGTTTACTATGTGCATTTTATTTTACTGCAGATGTGAAGTGATGCCTCATTCTTGGGAAGACAGATGTTGCCCACGTGAACGTTTAGACACAATGCATATAGGGATTACAGTGACTTAATTTATGGAAAGTTAGGCAGGCACAATTAAAAAGTAGCTCCTGCATGTATAGTGCTGAAGATAAGACAGACCTGGCCTGATCCTCATGACAATTACATCGGATTTGTGGATTTGAATCTATTCGGCTTGATCATAGATGAAGCCGATGAACTGTAGCCAGCATTGATATCTTGGAAATTTGTTGTTCGTACTGTACTTGAATTTTTAAAGCCATTCTTGTTTGTCTCGTCAATCTTGTATTTGCAAATTTTACTAGTTTGAATAAAAAATGTCTCAAGTTTTTATAACATCTTACACATTTTTATTAGATCGGTATGATATATGTTAGACTGGTAGATTCAGTCAAACATGCATAGGACTGCTAGTTGTACATTACATTGCTATTATGTCTATTACCAAGCACTGAATACAAAACTGCAAGTAAATACTGAAAGCAGTGGTTTTGAATGGTTTGCACCCTATAATCTTGGTAGGTGGGCAGCTTTTGCTTCCTCCATCGTCACTTTCGGTGCACCTCTTGATATTTTGGCTCTTGAATACGGAAATAAAATGGTTTTAAATCTAAAAATCCAGAACAGGCACATAAATCAATACAAACATTTGCTTGTAACAACTGGTTTCAGGATAGTGACGAGATAAGATAAACATAAGTACAATTTTAAAAATACCTCGGAAAATTTTTTCTACGTGCTTTTAGTGAATGAAATTATGAAATACATAGCCTTACATGCTACCGGCTTAGTGGTTTTAAAGAATGGATACCCCCATTGCTAGATGAGAAGTTTTATAAACTTAACCATTTCCTCAATGTCAACCTTAAACTTTTGAAAACTTGTAGTGGTTTTTTCAAATAACGCAGACAGTTTGGAACAACACAAATCCGGTTCATTCGATTCAATTGATAATATATCACTTTCTGTTTTTGTTTATTGTAAGCCTTTTTGAAATGGAATGAAAAACATTTTTCATGCTCAATTATTGGTTTTAAATTCCTGGAACAGGAAACCATGTACTATAAAAGGCTGGTTTGGAAATATTAGAGCCTTTTGCTGGATTTGCACCAACACATGGTGATCTTGTTTACAGGATGAAGATAAAAAGCTTTGTGGTAAATGAACAGAAAATGGCTTTGCGTCAAAAATATGGCAATACAGTTTGTAATCATGTGACTACAAATTTTAGCCAAGGTTCACTAACATGACATTGATCACAGGGCCAATAAGCAATTGCAATTCAAGTTCAGTTTTTTGACGAAACGTGTAAACCTTTCAGAAACCCTAGTTATATTTATTTTTTGATGGCTTCTATTTCTATTATCTGCTTAATTTGTTCCCCATACTAAATAAGCTATCACAATAATTAGCTACTGCACTTGTATTAGTATAAATATAATTGCAATAATAGTTATATTATATTATTGACGTCACAATAATAAAAATAAATTACAGCGCTAATTATGATATTGAATAACACTTTCACGTGAATAATACTTCAAATCAAATAGAAATAAAATGTCAAGGAGCCAACCATTATTATCATCACAGTTTTCATCAACTCAATAATAATAAATGTCTGCAAGAAAAATGATAGTAGTGACATCAAAAAGCTCGCTATTATTATTACAGTTATCAACTAATAATAATATGAATAACTCTTCTCAGCAGGTATCAAATGATCATGGTGATGATGACAGCATCCATGTGGTAATAATTATAAATGAAGCAATGAATAACGAAATATTAATAGCAGATCTTCTTACTGTTTTTGACTATTTTCTTATTGTCATTATTATTTAAAACCTTCGATCATTATTATTATTGATCTGCATATTTATTATTTAATTAAATGACATGATGAAAGTCACAAGATAATGATATAAAAAACATTGTCATTAAATTACTAAATTGTTCAAAAACCCTAGTAGTAGTAGTAGTTAGCAGCTGCATGCCAATGAGAATAACTATTATTGTGACATAAAATACATCCACTCCAGTGAGTGAGTATTATATGTTATGCTGTTGTAAGTAATAACTTATTACTTACAACAGCAACCAATGAATGATGAAATGAATACATGGATGATGTGATAATAAATAATAATAATTATTATTATTAACTCTAACTACTACTACTCATCGCAGTATTTATTATTATTAAGGGGAGATCCGTCTCTGTAAGGAATTGCTGTTTCTTTTAGCCTCCCTCGTTTCCTTGATATGGGACACGACGATGGGTGATTATTAGTGAATCATCATCATCATCATCATAATAATAATGAGCAACACAAATCATCCAAAACAACTTTCTGGAATAATAATAATAATTATTTATTATTCTTACAGAAAGTTTTGGATGATTATTTATTATTATAATAATAATAATTTTATTAAATTAATCAATAAAATCCGTTGTTTTGGAACCAATAAATAATAATTATAATAATAATTATTATATTTTTTATTATTATTATTAATTATTATTATTATTATCAATAATAATAATAATCATAATATTAATAATAATGACAATGAACACTATTAATTATTATCATCTCTTCTAGCTATATCGTAGCATAAACTAGCAATAGACTGAGGTATTCTGGAGTACAATCTATCAGGTGCCGTTTTAGTTTTGCTGTTTTCACAGCTACTAACAAAGCGAATTATTACCGTGATGATGAAGATTGATTATCACTACTAGTAGTAAGGAAACGATAACTATATAGTTCGAGCTACTTTTATGCTTTTGAGCTGATGTTGAGGGCAGTTCTGTGACGTACCGCATATGCAAAGATCGCTGGTTATTGGCAACCACAATGCAACGCTACATCTGGTCACCAGGGCGGCTTACATGCGAGCTCAAGGCCACTATTAGGTCACGCTATTAAGCACCTTTCTTAACAGATGATGATAATTAGATTACGTAATATGTGCTCAATAGAGCATAAACATTCAGATTAGCTCAGGTCAAAATGAAACTTGCTTTGCCCTTTAAAGGACCAGTTCAGTTTTGAAGGGCATTTTCCATGGAAGTTATCTCTGCTTCAATGAAGGCTTAGCAAATTATGATTTTATATGTAGATACCCTCACATCTTGACTACTGACACAGAAAGATTTAGCCACCTACATTGCCTGAAACCAGAGCTATAGCCACTTTTCTAAGGTCTATTTTTTGCATCAAAACACGGAGTTGTCCTCTTTTTGGTGCGGTTAGAAAACTTTTTATCAGATCCACAATGCGTAGAGGTGTATCCGGGGACATAGTGTTTCCGGTTTAATATGTTTGTTTTTGCCACCTACACAATCAATGTTCCAGAAACTGCAAAGTATTTTACATGTAAAAGCTTTTGACTGTCTACTCACACTACACCTTATCTGAATGCACCAACTAAGGATGGGAGAAAACACGGCTGAGAATTGGGAAAGCCTCCTAAAACTAACGATGGAACAGGTCGGGTATTCTTCTATGCATTATTATGACTTTTGCAGGAAGGAAGGACTCACACCAAAAAAAAGCTTTAATTATTATTATTTTTTTAAGTTTAATATTATTATTTATTATTATTATAAAAAATATTTAGTAGTAGTAGTACTAATAATAATAATAAATGATAATGTTATGGAGTCATCATCATTGATGATCATCAAACCACCACTGATTATTATTGTTTACTCTAAATAAATAAATATATATAATAATAATAATAACAGCAAGCAATGCATGTTTTTCCTTTGATTTGAGCTTCCTATTATATTATTATTATCGTTACCACTGATGTTGTTATTCTTTTCAGATCAACAAGCTATTTTTGCTGTTGAGATTATATAATTTTAGATAATCTCAATAAATAAACAAAATATAATCAAGGAGTAAGAGGGGTTTAAAGCTTGAATATTACTATTAATAATTATACCGTCAAATATTAATAATTTATGATATTATTATTATTTTAGAATAATATTTTATCATAAACTCAGAGAAAAATTATGCTTCTGTGAGTGTGACATTATCAATCAAACTCAAGTTAGCGATCAACTATTATTATTACCAGTTCCCAGGTTTAAAGATGATGAATGTTTATAACTGACATTATGTTATTGTTGATGATTTTGCTAGGCAGAAGCTGCATTGATATCATCATCAATAACAGAAGATATCAAACAAGCTCGCTTCTTTTTAAAATAATTTTCGTAAATCAAATTTACTCTGTCCTCAGCACTTTGCGTTCTGTAATACCCACAAACAGATAATATATCTGCAATTAACACCATTTCATAGCTCACATTTGTTATGCTCAGATAACGGTATTAGCTCTCCAAAAAAATCTACCTGTACCTGCCAGTGACCAATTTTATTAACCAATGATTTTTGCAAACTAAACATCAGTCACCAATGTTCCTGCTTTGTGTTTCGATTTTTTACTGAGCTCCTAAAGCTATGAAACAACAGAAGTATAGCTATGCCAAACTCTTTTTGATAATGAAGTGTCACTAGCTCCACAACTTATCAGCTCACAATATTTCTTGTGATGTACTTTGAATCCCTTGCTTTTGACCAGCTCCCATTTCATCAATATATGTATATAATTTATAATATGTATCTACTACAGGTGTGGTTGCAACTGCCAAGAAATGCCTACTCGACTGGAGTCCAGGTTCTGCGCAGATGTCCCCTAGCACAACACACATATCAAAGGACATTAATCCGGTCAATGTTTGAAGTGTGAGGAGATTCAACATGTGATATCGGCTGTCAACTGCCGATGCAGATGGATTGACCAGATGGGACATTATGGTCACAGTGGCGATACACTCAACTTTCAGCATATGACAACAGGCAACGATCGCTATCATGCCTATAGGTGAGAAAGTATGACAAGAACGGATTACTATAGCATAAAAGATGTTGAGTGCCCCATTAATAATTATGTCATTTGCTCAAAAGTGTTATATTTGTAACGTTTCCCCCACAATTATTGAAATTAATCGAGTGATCTAATTTTATTTCTTGGTCACGATTTAAATTGGAAAACGATTCAAGTCATGCCTAAATTCAACTTTTCTTCGCAGACTTCATACAAAACAATAAATAGGTGCATCTCAGGTTTCTTTTAGCATGGCCAGAGACAGAAACATTGCAGAAAATTCTAATCGTAAAAATCCCCAAAATAAAAAAATATCTTGAGCGTTCATATCATTGCAATTGTTTCTGCATGATGGATTAACCTCTACTTATTGGATTAATCTATAAGTGAGGTATCACGGTATTGCTGGAAATAGCAATCAGCAGAAGTAAATATCCGCTTTTGTTGCAGATCTTATGTGAACTACATCTACGGCTACCTGGGCAAGCACATTAGAAACGTGGTTCCATCATGTGTGGTTTTGAGAATTCGGGAGCTGTACCCAGAAGAGAACGGTGTGTATATGGGGTTTAAACGCGTGGATGAGGAGACAGGACACGAGATTGATGTTGATGGAACCGAGGGTGAATTTTGGTGTAAGTTCTTAGATTCCCAGTGTTAAAAGTTTTCGGTAAACAAAAAATTATCTCGTACAAGCCATTACTATTTTATCATCGTAAAATTCGACTACCTGATTAACAAATTTACCCCCCACACAAATGAAAGAAAATGCAACCTGCAGTTGAGGTACTCACTACTTTTTGTGTAAAGAGCCACTGTTCATGTGTGTGCTCCGCATCAACCAAGACTTTTTGTACGGTTGTTGGTCCTGGAGATTTCAAGTCCTTACAAAAAAAAACCTTCAAAATATGATGGAGTAAGCGCATATCGTAACATGCAGTGGCTAATTTCTATTTTGTAGGAAACTGGAAGATTCTGGTTCCATGAAACTTTCATCTCGGACGGCGCCGAATCCATAGGACGAATTATGCTTATCGTGATCATCTGACGAGATCATTCAGTTGAGAGAGTCATTTCAAGGAGACTGAACAAATCATGTGTGCTGACCGGACTCGGATCTTATTGAAATACAGAGATACAATATTATATATGTACTACAAAATTTTATTATATGTTGGTTATATTAAAAAAATTTTTTGTCTATAATAAAAAAATGCTGCCGAACACACCCACTGGTCACTGTTGTACAAGCATTTCAGGTTCTCAACTCGTCAAGTATGAAGTTGTCTTCCACATGGTGTAAAAAGATATTCTACTGATATGCAAAATTTGCATTATATACGTGATATGAACTCTCTTCTTACTTTCCCTACATGTGAGGCCCAGGCGCAGCATAATAATCTTTGGAATATATCTTTTATCTAGCCTTCAGCTTTGCATTTACAAACATGCAACGTTAGTTCGCAATGCAAAATCTTGCGAATTAAAAATTCAACAAATGGGAATAGCAGCATGTCTACAACTTGGTGATTCTCATCAGAAGCGCTTGTATTCCAAATTGTCTGCTTTTGATTTCTGTAAGTCCTGTGGCTTCTATCTCCCTTTTGAGATCCTCACACCAGTATACTAAAATCAATAACAAATATGAAATAATCTAACAACTGACATCCTAAAATCATTGCCTGTCTTCAGCCGAACAATATCCTCGACAAAGCATAAATTTTACAAACCACTAATATTTGCCTGACAAAATACTACAAGGCAAGTCAAAATGTAACTCAAGTGCTCAGTAATTTGGCCATCCAGTGGCTTTGGGTCATCTTTTTCCTGAATAATTGACACTGGCCCAATGATATTTTTGCTATGAGTGAAGTGTTATAGAACTCACTCGTCCGACTTCTGGTTAAGAGTGGTGGCTGGGCTGCTCGCCTGATAATATCTGCCAGAATGGTTTCTTTAAATGTGTACGTCTTAGGCGGGTATATCTTGAACCATCGATAGTCCTTGGCAGCCTTTGACCAACTTAGTCTCAGCTTGGGAGTTCCATTGATCTCTGTAAAAATCTCAGTTAGTTGATATCTCAATTTTGATTCGTTAAGCCTGGTTCACATACATCGTAGATGTCTCGCAAGTGATCGCGGATCCCTCGTGCGACGGATCTGCAATGTATGTGAGCCTGGATTTCCTGTGGCTCGTAAGACGTCGTAGAGGCTCGTAGAAAAGTTTAGCTAAACAAACTTTCGTGCGACCGTGGTATGATAGAGAGTAAATTTTCTTACTTTCTTTTTCAAAAACAACATTCAGGTCAAGGTTACTAATGTAAAAATGACTGCCATCAAAAATTATAAAAAATAATAAAATTAATATTGTTTAATTATAAATATTGATTATTATTTATTATCAATTTTCTGAGTGAAATATTGTGAAAATTGATTTAAATGTACAAATATATATATTTTCATTAAATTTTTATATAATAGCATAATTAGCATATTATTATAAATTGAGGTTCAAAATTTTATATCATGAGATGGTAAAAAATGATAATGCACCATTGAACAACAGTTCAAAATTTAAATAAAAAATATGGAATAGCATTTAATGATAATATGTGCAAAAATGTAATAAATTTTTTATAACTGGTAAAAATAATAAATTATTGATGTAATTGAACAACGATAATTAATTTAGTATGTATATAGTCGTTGGTCAGTGAAGACGTGTTTCGAGATTTTATCACCTCCCAGTAGTAATATATGAGCAGATCTCCCTACCAAGTGTTTTTTTGTGGATTAGATTTTGGAGTTTAGGCAATGGGTTACGACGTTGGATGAATTCGCCAAGTTTATATTGTATTTCATTTGAGGAGTACTTGAGTGGCATTTGAGTGGCATTTAAGTGGTATTTGAGTTTTGATTCTTTTTTTACTTAATTTGAACTTATATGGCATATAGATTTTGAATGTATGGCTTTCAAGTTTTAATAACTTTTTTACATAACTCGAACTCATATGGTATCTTGAGAGAGAGGGGAGAGGAGAGAGGAGAGATGGGAGATGAGAGAGGAGAGAGAGAGAGGAGAGAGATTTTTTAGTTTTCTATACATTCATGTATATATGGTTAATTATGTACATATTTATGGTTATATCCACATAGAGAGGGAGAGGTAGATCTTTTAGTTTTCTATACATTCATGTATATATGGTTAATTATGGACGTATTTATGGATATATTTATATCTACATAGAGAGAGGAGATATATCTACATTGAATAAATATATTGATCAAAAATGAAAATTATATGATTATATACCTGATTACATAATAAGTAGGGAAAATCTTCCTATATAGTATAGCTAGAGTCAGTAAATACTAAGTTATACAAAGCAATACAACTTGTAATATTAAAAATGAATCATTATATGATTATATACATTTATTACATAATAAGTAAGGAAAATCTCCCCACATAATATAGCTAGAGTCAGTAAATACTACGTAATACAAAGCACTACAACTTGTAATAAATACAAAGTAATAACAGTTAATGCATAGTTTGTTCCTTTATAATGATGTCTTTGATGTAGTGATGTTACATCTTAGGAAGGAAGACTTCTGTTCTATGTGCTTTTAATTTCGTAATGAACTAAAATAAAAAAGTTATGTATTAGTATAGAATGATTAAGCAAAAATGTAAAATAATTACATGAATTTGAATTATAGTTCTAGTTACATTGGATAGTTTACATTATTAGAAAAGGGAAATAACTCACCAAGTTACATTGTTCAACTTGTTCTTTCTTGAGCATTATTTTCACCAAGTGCTTTTGATTCTCTTTCATCTATCTAAAACAAAACAAAAAATACTTGCTTTATAAATATGTTGTAAAAAAATACACTAATTACACCAAAAAAGTGCTTTTTTTTACCTGAAAAAATGTATATGTTCAACATTTTGTTGTAAAAACTACGCTAATTACACCCAAAAAGTCTTTTTCTTTACCATGAAAATGTATATATTCAGCATTTTGTTGTAAAAAATACACTAATTACATCAAAAAAGTCCTTTTTTCACCTAGAAAATGTATATATTCAGCATTTTGTTTAATTTATGGTAAAAATTAGTAAAACTCACCTATAGTGATATGATTGCCTTGAGTTATAGATTAGCTTTTTGAACTCTTGTTCTGGACAGTTTTTTTCAGCATCATCGAAAATATAATATAAGTAATTTTTAGAGTCTTCATTGGTTTGGTATCATCTAAGTAGGTGATAGATCTTGAAAGAAATTCTTGCTGTGTTGGAGAAGTGTGCTGTCTTCAGAATCCATGTAGTTTGAGTCTTCATTGATTTGGTATCATCTAAGTAAGTCGTAGATCTTAAAAGGAATTCTTGCTGTGTTGGAGAAGTAGATTGTCTTCAAAATTCATGTAGTTTGAGTCTTCATTGGTTTGGTATCATCTAAGTAGGTGGTAGATCTTGAAAGAAATTCTTGCTGTGTTGGAGAAGTGTGCTGTCTTCATCTTCATTGGTTTGGTATCATCTAAGTAGGTGGTAGATCTTGAAAGGAATTCTTGCTGTGTTGTAGACTGTCTTCAAAATTCATGTAGTTTGAGTCTTCATTGGTTTGGTATCATTTAAGTAGGTGGTAGATCTTGAAATGAAATTTTGCTGTGTTGGAGAAGTATGCTGTCTTCAAAATTCATGTAGTTTGAGTCTTCATTGGTTTGGTATCATCTAAGTAGGTGGTAGAGCTTGAAAGAAATTCTTTCTGTGTTTGAGAAGTATGCTGTCTTCAGAATCCATGTAGTTTGAGTCTTCATTGATTTGGTGTCATCTAAGTAAGTCGTAGATCTTGAAAGGAATTCTTGCTGTGTTGGAGAAGTCGACTGTCTTCAAAATTCATGTAGTTTGAGTCTTCATTGGTTTGGTATCATCTAAGTAGGTGGTAGATCTTGAAATGAATTCTTGCTGTGTTGGAGAACTAAGTAGGTGATAGATCTTGAAAGAAATTCTTGCTGTGTTGGAGAAGTGTGCTGTCTTCAGAATCCATGTAGTTTGAGTCTTCATTGATTTGGTATCATCTAAGTAAGTCGTAGATCTTGAAAGGAATTCTTGCTGTGTTGGAGAAGTAGACTGTCTTCAAAATTCATGTAGTTTGAGTCTTCATTGGTTTGGTATCATTTAAGTAGGTGGTAGATCTTGAAATGAATTTTTGCTGTGTTGGAGAAGTATGCTGTCTTCAAAATTCATGTAGTTTGAGTCTTCATTGGTTTGGTATCATCTAAGTAGGTGGTAGATCTTGAAATGAATTCTTGCTGTGTTGGAGAAGTGCGCTGTCTTCAAAATCGATGTAGTTTGAGTCTTCATTGATTTGGTATCATCTAATTAAGTCGTAGATCTTGAAAGGAATTCTTGCTGTGTTGGAGAAGTATGCTGTCTTCAAAATTCATGTAGTTCGAGTCTTCATTGGTTTGGTATCAATTAAGTAGGTGGTAGATCTTGAAATGAATTTTTGCTGTGTTGGAGAAGTATGCTGTCTTCAAAATTCATGTAGTTTGAGTCTTCATTGGTTTGGTATCATCTAAGTAGGTGGTAGATCTTGAAAGGAATTCTTTCTGTGTTGGAGAAGTATGCTGTCTTCAAAATTCATGTAGTTTGAGTCTTCATTGGTTTGGTATCATCTAAGTAGGTGGTAGATCTTGAAATGAATTCTTGCTGTGTTGGAGAAGTGCGCTGTCTTCAAAATCGATGTAGTTTGAGTCTTCATTGATTTGGTATCATCTAATTAAGTCGTAGATCTTGAAAGGAATTCTTGCTGTGTTGGAGAAGTATGCTGTCTTCAAAATTCATGTAGTTTGAGTCTTCATTGGTTTGGTATCATTTAAGTAGGTGGTAGATCTTGAAATGAATTTTTGCTGTGTTGGAGAAGTATGCTGTCTTCAAAATTCATGTAGTTTGAGTCTTCATTGGTTTGGTATCATCTAAGTAGGTGGTAGATCTTGTGTAGTAGATGATGCTTCTCCGCTTGCTATTGAAGAACTGGATGCTTTCTGTGTGAAAACAGTGGCTCTTAAATAGCTAAAGTCGCACTGATTAAACCTTATGAATCAGCATTTTTTCCAATGCTTTCGCGGGAATAAAAACTGTTTGTTCCCGCGAAAGCAAGGGTTTCCATTCGCGTGAAAATAAATTATTTATTCCCGCGAAAGCAATG
This sequence comes from Cryptosula pallasiana, assembly GCA_945261195.1. Classification (NCBI taxonomy): domain Eukaryota; kingdom Metazoa; phylum Bryozoa; class Gymnolaemata; order Cheilostomatida; family Cryptosulidae; genus Cryptosula; species Cryptosula pallasiana. The sequence continues at coordinate 16,072 of CALYOO010000324.1, forward strand.
GTTTCTATTCGCGTGAAAATAAACTATTTATTCCCGCGAAAGCAACAGTTTCTATTCGCGTGAAAATAAACTATTTATTCCCGCGAAAGCAACAGTTTCCATTCGCGTGAAAATAAATTATTTATTCCCGCGAAAGCAACAGTTTCTATTCGCGTGAAAATAAACTATTTACTCCCGCGAAAGCAACAGTTTCTATTCGCGTGAAAATAAATTATTTATTCCCGCGAAAGCAACGGTTTCCATTCGCGTGAAAATAATTTATTTTTTCCCGCGAAAGCAACAGTTTCTATTCGCGTGAAAATAAACTATTTATTCCCGCGAAAGCAACAGTTTCCATTCGCGTGAAAATAAATTATTTATTCCCGCGAAAGCAACAGTTTCTATTCGCGTGAAAATAAACTATTTACTCCCGCGAAAGCAACAGTTTCTATTCGCGTGAAAATAAATTATTCATTCCCGCGAAAGCAACGGTTTCCATTCGCGTGAAAATAATTTATTTTTTCCCGCGAAAGCAACAGTTTCCATTCGCGTGAAAATAAACTATTTATTCCCGCGAAAGCAACAGTTTCCATTCGCGTGAAAATAAATTATTTATTCCCGCGAAAGCAACAGTTTCTATTCGCGTGAAAATAAACTATTTACTCCCGCGAAAGCAACAGTTTCTATTCGCGTGAAAATAAATTATTTATTCCCGCGAAAGCAACGGTTTCCATTCGCGTGAAAATAATTTATTTTTTCCCGCGAAAGCAACAGTTTCTATTCGCGTGAAAATAAACTATTTATTCCCGCGAAAGCAACAGTTTCCATTCACGTGAAAATAAATTATTTATTCCTGCGAAAGCAACGGTTTCCATTCGCGTGAAAATAAATTATTTATTCCCGCGAAAGCATTGGTTTGTATTCGCGTGAAAATAAAATTTTTATTCCCGCGAAAGCAACGGTTTCCATTCGCGTGAAAATAAAGTATTTATTCCCGCGAATGGAAACCGTTGCTTTCGCGGGAATAAACAGTTTTTATTCCCGCGAAAGCATTGGAAAAAATGCTGATTCATAGGGTTTAATCAGTGCAACTTTAGCTATTTAAGAGCCACTGTTTTCACACAGAAAGCATCCAGTTCTTCAACAGCAAGCGGAGAAGCATCATCTACTACAGCTACTAGGAGACCATCCAGCATCAAGGTAAGAAATGCTAAAATAATTATTTGTCTTTAGTTAATTAAATCATCTGGCTCTAAGTGGTGATAAGGTAAAAAATCATCAATAATTATTTAACACTAGTAGAAAGCTCTAATTATTTATTTTTAAAATAAATAGTAAATAATTATTTAACACTATAATAATTTCAGTATATTCACATCATTAAAAAACTAAGTTCTTTTACCATTTTGCAGGTATGATGACATCACACTCCAAAGCACTTCTTAAGCTCCATATTGAACCAACTACAACTACCAACAACATCGACACTATCTCCACTACAACCACCAATTCCACCACCAACGGCATTCACATTGATGATAGAAGACCCAATCCTAACACCTTTAATGATACATCTTCCTGCTCAAACATCAACACTCCTGCTGCTATAGCAATGAAACACCATGTAAGCAACCAGCATCGAGGTAAGAAGTGCTAAAATAATTATTTGTCTATAGTCAATTAAATCATCTAGTTCTTTGGAACTAGCTTTTTATTATTATTTTATTATTTAGATCACTACAACCACTAAGAGGACTCTAAGTAGAGTTAAGGTAAAAAATAATAAATAATTATTTAACACTAGTAAAAGGCTCTAATTATTTATTTTTACAATGAATGATAACTGTTTTATGTTGATAATGAAGTAAAATAATACAATATTGAAAGTTTTAATCATTTTTTGGTTGTAAAGTTCAAAATCGACCTGTAGTTCAAGGCATCATTTAATAAGCTAACCTATTTTTTCTCTCGGACATACGACAATTCTGTCTAGCAATGTTAAAATACTGCGATCTTGAGAGGAAACAGGGTAGGTTCTATGAGCATAAAATTATCTAGGAGAGATACTTCTATGGTCAAGAGAACGACTCCATATCGTAATAGGAGGATAACTCCTTAGTGCAACTAGTTGAGTTCTTCAACTAGTGTTAAATAATTATTTATTATTTCTTACCTTAATACAGAAAGTCTCCTAGTAGTTGTAGTAGATGTTGATCCTTCAGTCACTGTTGTTGAAGTGGATGCTTTCTGTGTAAAAACGGTGCTCCTTATATAGCTAGGTTGTACGAGGTACTAGGTACCGATTGACACGAGTTGATTTCAATGAAAAGCCTTTATAATATATAAGCAGGAAAATTCACGCGAAAACTAAAAAAATAAAAAACATTCTTCGCGGGAGTTTTCTGTCTTATATGTTATAAAGGCTGTACGCAAAAAACTCACGCGAAAACCGAAACTCAATAAAAACTTCTTCGCGGGAGTTTTCCTTCTTATGTGTTATAACAGCTTGATGCAAAAACTCACGCGAAAACAAAAAGAATAAAAAAAACTTCTTCGCGGGAGTTTTCCTTCTATGTACTATAAAGGCCTTACGCGAAAAACTTACGGTAAAAAAAATTGCGTGAACTTTCTGCATAAAGCCTTCATAACATAAAAGAAGGAAAACTCCCGCGAAAGAATTGTTTTCTATTTTCCGTTTTCGCGTGAGTTTTCCGTGTAAAGCCTTTATAGTATATAGAAGGAAAACTCCCGCGAAGAGAATTTTTTGACTGTTTCACTTTTCGCGTGAGTTTTCCGTGTAAAACCTTTATGACTTATAAGAAGGAAAACTCCCGCGAAGAATTTTGTTTTTAGTTTCGGTTTTCGCGTGAGCTTTTGCGTAAAGCCTTTATAACATATAAGACGGAAAACTCCCGCGAAGAATGTTTTTTATTTTTTTTAGTTTTCGCGTGAGTTTTCTGCGTAAAGACCTGCTTATATATCATAAAGGCTTTTCATTGGAATCAACTCGTGTCAATCGGTACCTAGTACCTAGTACAACCTAGCTATATAAGAAGCACCGCTTTTCCACAGAAAGCATCCACTTCAACAACAGTGACTGAAGGATCAACATCTACTACAACTACTAGGAGATTTTCTGTATTAAGGTGAGAAATAATAAATAATTATTCAACACTGGTTGAAAAACTCAACTAGTTGCACTATGGAGTTATCCTCCTATTACGATATGGCCTGACCATAGAAGTATCTCTCCTAAATAATTTCATGCTCATAGAACCTATCCTGTTTCCGCTCAAGATCGCAGTCTTTTGGCATTGATTGACAGAATTGTCGTAGGTCCGAGAGAAAAAATAGGTTAGCCTTAAATGACATCTTGAACGACAGGTTGATTTTGAACTTTACAGCCAAAAAACGATTACAACTTTCATTATTGTATTGTTTTACTTCATTATCAGCATAAAACAGTTATTATTCATTGTATTTAATATGAAAAATAATTTTTACTGATGATGATTATTATTATTATTCTTATTATTGTTAATATTATTGTGATTTCATTTGGTTTTCATTGTTACTTTATTGAATTTTGTTCGTCTTGTGATCTAAATAATAAAATAATAATAAATATTTATTTACCACTAGTTGAAAAACTCACCTACTTGCACTATGGAGAAAATAGCCTCCTACAACCAAATCCGTTTGTGTTACAAACCCTGTCTTTGGATATTGATAAATCGAATCTCAACTAGAATTCACTCCTAGGTAATTTATCTTTACTAGATAATTTTATGCTAATAGTATCTAAGTTATTTCTTTGTAAGATCACAGACTTTGACATTAACAAAATTGTGTGTTTGTCCGAGCACTAGTAAAGTACCTGACTCTAATTATTTATTATTAACAAAATAATAAGTAATTAATATTTAATGCTAGTTGAACCTAGATATAAATTTATCTCTACTAGATAGTTTCATACTCACCCAAACTGTTTCTTCGCTACTTTATGTATATGTAGATAAAGCCAATGAAAATAAATGAATCAATTGTAACAATCAATTTTTTTGTATTTTGTAGACACAATCCCTACTTTGGACTCTTGTTTGAGACAAAACGCAGTAGCAGCAAAGACTATAAAACATCTGGATAAGATCCAATTGAAGTAACTGCAGATAACTAAAGGAAAAACATGTGCTACAGCATACAGAGTGAACAAGGTGTGTGTAGATTATTACTCAGTCTCATTACACTACTATTACTAAGAATTATTGTAGGTGTTGGATAAAAGATTGAGCAGTAATTTTAATAAATTCTAACCATTGTAAATAATACTTCAACTCAAATAAAATTAAGGAAAATTGAATGGAATAAAAGAATATTTCACCAAATACCCCAGTTTTCTTGTGGATATATACAAATAGATGAATATCTAGCTTCATCTATTTTTTTCATTTGAGTGCGATTATTTCCCCTCCTCTCTCCTCTTTTCCTCTCTTCTTTCTCTCAAGATACCATATGAGTTCGAATTATGTAAAAAACTATCAATACTTAAATGCCATACATTCATAATGTTTTTTATTGTAGTTATTTCCCAAATACTGTAAATTTTGACCATTTAAAGGTCTAATTTGACGATTTTCCAAGGTATTTTATAGTATTCAATATACTTATTATGTAAATAACTAAAAGAAATATTTACGCTCAAGCCTCCTCTCTCTCCTCTCTCCTCTCTCCTCTCTCCTCAACCAAATACTCCTCTCTCCTCTCTTGCAGTTATTTCCCAAATACTGTAAATTTTAACCATCTAGAGGACTAACTTGGTGATTTTCCAACATATTTTATAGCATTCAATATAGTTATTATGTCATAAATGTATATTATTCAATCTAGATATAAATATATCCATAAATATGTACATAATTATCCATATATACATGGTTGTATAAAAAACTAAAAAATCTCTCTCTCTCTCTCTCCTCTCTTCTCTCTCCTCTGTACATAGCTATAAAATGTTAATATGGACATGAATTTGGACATGCACATGTACATAAATATGAACATAGGTATGTACGTAAATGGACATGAATATGGACATGTACATAAATGGACATGAATATGGACATGAATATGGACATGAATATGGACATGAATATGGACATGAATATGGACATGTACCTATTCATGTCCATTTATGCACATGTACATGAATATGGACATGTGCGTATTTACTGACTCTAGCTATATTATATGGGAAGATATTCCCTACTTATTATGTAATAAATGTATATAATCATACAATGATTCATTTTTGATCAATATATTTATTCAATGTAGATATATCTCTCTCCTCTCTCTATGTAGATATAAATATACCCATAAATATGTACATAATTAACCATATATACATGAATGTATAGAAACAAAAAATCTCTCTCCTCTCTCTCTTTCTTTCTCTCAAGATACCATATGTATGTATGTATGCATTGATTGTCATTACGAGTTGTGGTGCTTTGTATTACTTAGTATTTACTGACTCTAGCTATATTATATAGGAAGATTTTACCTACTTATTATGTAATCAGGTATATAATCATATAATGTTTCATTTTTGATCAATATAGTTATTCAATGTAGATATATCTCCTCTCTCTCTATGTAGATATAAATATACCCATAAATATGTACATAATTAACCATATATATATATGAATGTACAGAAAACTAAAGAATCTCTCTCTCCTCTCTCTCCCTCTCTCCTCTATCTCTTTCTTTCTCTCAAGATACCATATGTATGTATGTATGTATTGATTGTTTGTTACAAGTTGTAGTGCTTTGTATTACTTAGTATTTACTGACTCTAGCTATATTATATAGGAAGATTTTCCCTGCTTATTATGTAATCAATGTATATAATCTTATAATGTTTCATTTTTGATCAATATATTTATTCAATGTAGATAAAACTCCTCTCTCCTCTCTCTCTTCTTTCTCCTCTCTCTCAAGATGCCATATGAGTTCGAATTATGTAACAAAAATTATCAAAACTTAAATGCCATACATTCAAAATCTAGCTGCCATATGAGTTTAAATTAAGTAAAAAAATAATCAAAACTCAAATGCCACTTAAATGCCACTCAAATGCCACTCAAATGTCTCTCAAATGAAATACAATATAAACTCGGCGAATCCATCCAACGCCGTAACTCATTGCATAACCCCCAAGGTCTAATCCACAAAAAAACACTTGGTAGGGAGATCTGCTCATATATTACTACTCCTCCCAATCAAGAGAGTGATTATACCTCTTGCGATCGTGGATTTGCCAAGTTTATGTGAACATGTATCGCGAATCCGTCGCACGAGGGATCAGCGATCACTTGCGAGCCATCTATGATGTATGTGAACCAGGCTTTAAATTTTAGGATCAATTTCTGTAACAAGTTGATTTTACCTGGTTTTTAAAAATTGACTGTGTTACACAAAGTACCCAACAGAACCATACACACATTGGCACCTATAAAAATTCTTTTGTGGTTATTTCAGTTCTGATCAAACAGGGCCTCAAATTGTACTGCTGTCCCATTGGCACGAATGTAATTATGATCTTTTATTACATTACAGCAGTCATGTGATAGCCCACTCACCTTTCAAACATTCTCTGTGGGCATTCTCGTCGTGATCAATAACGACCAATTGAATCCTTCCTGTGTAGCTTGCAGGGACGAAGTCTATCTTTAGACACATATGTTAGAAGCATGGAGTGGAAATTCTCCAGTTTTCCAGTGTGTTGACCATGGGTTGTCATGCTCAGCTGCTTGAGAAAATGTCCACTATGCAGGTGCTCCATCGAAACCTGATGTGCTGGGTCACCGGGTTCTAAATATGGCAGAGAGTCATGCTCCTCACTAAAATGAGAACCATGACATTTTATCATTAAACAGACATACACACCAGCTTCCACGCTGATCGTTCTCATGATGATACTACTGAAACTGCCAATGCCCAGTCTGGTGTGCTGAATAATACGACCTGTCTGTCAACAGGCCCGTTGAAAACTGCCATGCATTGAGGATGAAACTCAAACAATCTACCCCACACGCATTTGCCCTACTTCACAACACAAAAAAAATACTTTTTCTGAAATTTAGTGATAAAATTCTGAGGTATAAATAAAAATGGGACATTGTTGAATTGATATCTAATATTGTATAATATATAGGAAAATCTAATAATACACACATATATTCGTTTTTTTTTAAATATTATTACATCTGTCTGTAGGCTACTTCAATAACAGTAATAAAGGCCAAAATTGCACTCCACATTACAAAAGGATAAAAAAATGCCATGCAGTAGGGTAACAACAAAATTGTCTCCCCTTTGGAATCAGCAGGTCTGTCAGTGACTTCCAGAAATAATAATTCTTCACTAGCAGAATTAAAAACAGCGTTTGTCAGTGAGCTATGATGAATAATTAATAAAGTAACATTATTTATTAGCAACTAATAAAATGTGTTATTATCATAGTCTAATAAATAAAAATTATTTCATAACATTGATTTTTCATCTATTGTTGCACAACTATTAATTACTATTATTATTGCTAACAACAACAATAGTTACAGTAGTAACTTTATTATTGTTTTAGCTCGTTATTCATTGTTAGTTATTACTATGGTTATGAAACTTTCCCTACAAAAAATCTGCAATATATTTATGCAATAATAATAATAATTATAATGTTTCTTGAAACAAGAAAAAGGTGTAATTATTAATTATTATTACTGCAGTGATTCTGAAAATCATTTATTATTATAATAATTATTATTATTAAATTATTAATAATAATTAAATGAAAATAATAATTTATTAATAATTAATAATATTAATTAAACATAAATAAAAAATTATTATTTAGATTTATATGTTATATTAATTATTATTATATTATGGTAGCAGTCCACTAACTAAAAAACAACCTCATCATCATCATGATCTGATAATTATTACTATTATATTATTACTATTCATTAATAATTAGTTATGGTTATTTTTATTATTAGTAGTAGTACTACTACCAGTAGAGTAGTAGTAGATAATTATTATTTATTATAATTATTATTATTATAATAATTATGATATAATAAGAATAACAATGAATAATAATAATAAGAAGAAGATGATAGATAATAATACTCACCCGAGGAACCAAGAGTTGGAAAATTCGAGCTGTTTAGGAGGTATCCTGTGATGTCTATCCTTTCTACTATTACATCCCCAAAAAAAGCGGATCGGCATTGTAATTATTAATTTATTATTTGTAGTAGTAAAAAAAAAGCACTGCTCTGAAAAGCAGGCAGTCTTCTCTAATCTTGTAACTCGCACAGTCGTGTCCGAGAATCCTAACGTTTTTCCTCATGTAAGAGTGGAGGAGGCATCGTCCCTCAAAAGTTTAAACATTATCACCTCTCAATGACTCTCAGTCTAAAGTCATGCGCAGAACACATCCGGATCAGAATTGACCTATATCGGTTGTAGCTAAATAGGTCACATGTTTTGGGGCTCAAAACTCCAAAAGTGGGGCCCAGGCAATTGTTGTATATTGATCAACATGCACCTATCATGTAAAACTAGTGATTGAGCATCAGTTAAAAATAACTGGACTGGTCCTTTAAATGTGTACATTAATCTGTGTTAGTATGGCTAATTCTGCAATAACGTCAAAGCTTGTTAGTAAAACGAACACTAAAAGTAGGAAAGTTGCCTTCCCTATAGTACAACTGAGTTGCCTATCTTGGTGCCACTCTACAAAAACCGGGTTTTTCTTCTTACGGGGTATTGCGGTCCTCAACTTATGCATCTCTGACCCAAGACATTGTAGTGTTATAAGGCCACCCTCTACAACTATGATACTGTTTTTTTAATTCAAAATTCAATTCCGTTTCAGGGGATAACTATGCTAGGCTTGTACTGCGAACTTCATTACTAAGATTGATGTATAATCTAGAACTATTCATATTTTACTACAACAATACAACATTAAGCTGTTCACTTAAGCTTAGCATCTATAAAGTGTTAAATTGGTACTTGGGAAATAGAATGAGTGGAATCTGGGGCTAGCCTGCGACCCTTGCATACAACCGTGCTGTGCTTTTTAGGCGCTGTTATTCCTATTAACTCAGGGAGAGGCGGCTCTTCAGTTTTGTATTCTAATTGTGGTTTTATCTGTACCTCGTACCTCGTACCAGGTAAGCATGTGAAGTCAGCGAATACTGTGATGGATTTCGGTGAGCAATTGTGTGTGATCAGATGCACCAGGAGTTGCCTTACCATAAATGCAGAAGATGTTAGCTGGATGTCTAGCGACCTGGAGAGCCTGCATACCAACGGATTTTGGAAACGTCTTGGCCAAGTACCAGTGAGGAACCTCGTACTAGGAATTGTTCCGGCGGCTATTTTGACCTTGTTATTTAAATATTATTATCGTTGTCTGTGTTGTACGATTTTAATGCACCTGTTTGAGTAAACGTTAATGTCTATGGCGTTGTATTACTTGAATGCAGTGTCTTAATTTATTAGCCAATCATGTTATATTATTTCAGCCAATTGTATGTTGTGAATTTCAACTGCACATTTACATATTATTGTTTATAGCTCTTGGAGTAGTTGTGTAAGAGTTGAATTACTGTAATCGTATGGTAACGTTGTGACTCCTCATAATTATTTGCTGGAAGTAGTCGTTTTGTCAAACGTGCCAGGATTATTGAAGCACTTTGAAAAATCTCTCGCTGTAAGTTTTGTATATTGTGTGAAGAATATATTTAGAGATCAACCGCACTCTTCGTAATTATTGCAAGTCTGCCTAGCTCGATTGCTGAAGTTAACGTTGTTGAAAGTCTATCAATTGTTAAAATCTATACACGTGCTGACTAAGCAAAATTTATAGTGGAAATAGATCTGGCTGTGTTGCGTAACAGATCCCCGTATTGTGTAGAGAAGTCTCCCGTATTGAGACAGTGTAATTAATAATTTGATTAAATACCGTATTTGGCAGAGTTATACCACCGGTTCGTAGAAGCTGTATTACGGGTTTGTGCCTTGACACTAGTACGGCTCGCTACCATTAGCCCTAGTGCTCAACAGCTTAGGAAGGCTAAAGTATACAGTGGTCCAGTGAAGATGTTGAACCATCGCTCATACTAAAACCCTTTACAATGCTTTAACAGTATTTACGTCCTTGACTCCCTCGTAATTTAGTATTTTCGCGTCCACCAAAGCATCTATTTAGTAGTACTCTCCTCAGACTATAGACCAAAATTTGATAGCAACTACAAACATATCTTGTGTTGGCTGCACTCTCATGTTCTCCAATTACATTGAATAATTCTCCTCAGGCAGCACCTCTGGACATTACACCTCTCCCTGTGATGCCAGTCAACTTCTCCACCATCCTCCCTTACACTACTCTTTATTTGATAGATACACTTGGACAAGAAAAGTGTGCTACTTGGGAAGTTATTATCTCCCAATAGGCAGAAACTTTTCAAAAAAATGTGACAAAAACATGATAATAATTAGCCAAATGTTACTGATAAAATGATTCCCCTAAAAATTAATTGTAAAATTGCATCAGTAGTAGAAAAAAATAATGGAGTAAAAATTGGAGCTAAGAGGATATTAAACGTAATTGAATAGATTAGTTAAGTTAGTTTGTTTTAATTATTTCAATTCTACTTATTTCAGTACATTTATTCCTTTGACAAAAGAAAAGCCTTAATCTCTTCTGCCTCTTTTCATTGCTAACTTGGTAGTTTTTTTAATCAATCATATAACAGAACTGGTTGATACTGTAGTGTTTTTCTGCTTGCACTACCAACACAACGGCATCCATATACTATGACTTTACACGACTGGTGAAAGGACCACATCCAGACGAATGATACAAGTGTTTCTAACAATAGTAATATATTTGATACATTCTATTTAGCAATATAATAGCACTCTAACACAATCCACAGAACTTCTGCCTTCCTGATCTACAGCAATTCCTTTTATAGAAAGTGATCAGGAAGGCACGCTCCCTTATTAGGGTGAGCAAATCCTACACAATAATACAATACATTAACCAATCAATCTAACCAACACAATTAGGTAATCAGTATTAATCAATCACAGTCGTGTGCACATGGCACATAATTCAGTAAGTTCCTCTGTCCGATTTCTTTAGCCTTTGTTCTGCTTCAGTGCTCTATCTCTTTATGTTACTTCAGAAGGCTCCTACATCTGTCAGAAGCTCAGGCTTCTCTTGGGGGCCATTTTTCCTGTACTACTCAGTGCTGGCAGCCATTTATCCCAGGCAGGTTTGGGCTAGAGCTGGTATAGCTTTTATATATTTATATATACTTAGCATACATGGTGGATACAGGGTGGCTACAGGGCCTGGGTAGTTGGCTTCTATGTTCAACCATTTCGGGACAATTTCAATCAAGGGAAGGGGTTCTGACAACACTCTTCGGGGGAAACAAAGGGTAAAAGGTTAGTGGGACTGTGTGGGGATCGATTTGGGGTCACTAGCAATCGCACAACTTCTCCACAATAATTTTTGTCATTTGTGTGGCTGGATGCCTAGGTGGTTGTCATGGTCAACTAGTATGTGAGAGAACATTTAAAAACTTGAGGAAGCAGTTCAGCATCTGGTGGGATTTGGGAAGAGTAGCACAAAAGCCAAGAGACATTAAAACGGGATCCAAAGTGACTACAAACTCTTTTTTTTTAGATTATTTTTAATGAGGTAGAATGTTTAAAGGGTGATAAAAGTAGACTCTGTTTTGTATAAGTAGATATTGGTAGCAAAAAACCTATGCAAAACTGTAATAGATTTTGGTTTTGACAGCCACATAATGCTATTAAGCCTAAGTATTCTACCTCTCTCCAGAGGAACACCACCGTATCGGTCAATGCCACTAGTATGGTAGATTTGAGTAACCAGTAGGAGCTTGTGGCTCAGGCATATTACTCCGTGTAAACTGGTGATAATGCGTGTAATTTTATCACAAGACAGCTCTGGGGAAAATTTCCTCTGGAGTAAAACCATAAACAATGCTTGGCAGAAAGCGTATATCATTGTTGTGGATTTTCATAGCATACACTCCTGCGTATCTTATTATTATTATTAAGTATAGCACCCTATACTAATAGCTAGACAAAGAAACGGTCGTATCAATCATACCGGATTGACCGACCCTGCATCTAAGCACAGTGCCGACCCTGTATCGGCCTACGCCGGCCCTGTATGACACATTACCGACCTTGCCGGGCCATCACACATCACACATCACATCTACACGGACAATTTCTTGACAGACCGACCCTGCATACTCTTGGTACCGACCCTGCACTGTCTATACCGGCCCTGTATAATATCTATACCGGCCCTGCATTGGTCAATACAGGCCCTGCATCTTTCACTACCAACCCTGCGACCGCTAAGACCGGCGCAGCAACCTGTTTTTCAGCCCCAATTGTAGACTATCGAGTTGATCTTACCTCTAGTTGTAACAATGGCGGCCAACAGAGCACGTAGTGCGGGAAGAGCTCCTGCTGTCAACCCTGAGTTGAACGCTATGGATCGTCTGACGGAAGCTTTGCAAGCTGTCATGCGACCAGGCAATGCTAATACACATCCTAAGTTCAAGGCACCTAGATACGAAGATGAAGGCGACATTGAGTATTTTATCGCACACTTCACAGAGGTGGCCGAAGTGAACGAGTGGACAGAACAAACTGCCACGCTGCACCTGCGTGCATCTTTGAGGGGCAGTGCACTAGAGTGTGGAAAGCCTCCACACGTCGAAGGGATATTCACAGCGTTACCAGCACGCTTTGGTGTTACTTCCAGAGAGGCGATGTCGAAGCTGACTAGCCTTCGTAGGTCCTACAAGACCTCGCTACAAGAGCACGCTTACGAGGTGGAGTGTCTGATTCATTTGACATACGAAGACCTCCCACCTAGAGCGGTGCAACGCATAACGCTGGACACTTTTAGCTCCACAATTGGTAACGCCTACCTGCAAAGGCACCTGTTGGCTATACAGCCAGCAGACCTGGCAGATGCGGTGAGAGCAGGCAATGAGTACCTGCAAATAAAGACTGCACACGATGAGCCCTCTACTCATGTGCGAGCGGTAGGAGACGAGGCGGACTCAGAGGATGAGTACGGAGGCGTTGCCCATCTGTCGCCCTCCACTCCAGCTCCACCTAACTCACTTGTTCAGCAAGTCAGTAGCACTGAGCAGAACTCTCTCCAGTTGGTAATGGGGACCATACAAGCACTAGCACAGGAGATTAAATCGCTGAGAGAGGATAACTCCCCGGCTGCCACTCCACCGTTGGAAGCAACGCCCACACTGCGCTGTTGGGGTTGCGGTGAGGTTGGACACGTACAGAGAGACTGTACACAAAAACCTTGGCTAGCGAAAGCTAGCCAACCACTGAAAAAGGGAAACGGACACCGGCCGCAGTAGACCAGACGGCGTCTAGCTGCAACAGGGTCAGCCGTAAAACCCCTACTCGAGGTCAGCAGGCAAGCTACGCCCCTGCAAATGAACCTCCACCAAGACAGGCAACGGATATTGCCAGAACTAATCTGAAGCGCCCGTACACGGCCAGTTACTTTCTGTCCGGCAAGATGGATGGACGTTTGATGTCCATTCTTGTAGATACGGGGTGCACTACTAACCTCTTGTCACGGCATGCGTTCCGTAGACTACCACAGTGGGTACAGGACACTCTACAAGATAGTGAGCCACACAGTCTAATGGCAGACGGCTCAAAAATCCAATTTTATGGAACTATACAAGTGTCACTTCAGCTCCGTCGCTTACGGACAGATGTCAATTTTGTCATCAGCGATATACATGCGGATGCCATTGTGGGAATGCCGTTCCTCACAGCACATGAGTGCATGATGCGGTTTGCAGACTCTACCATCATTATTGATGGCCACGAACTTCCATGCATTGATAAGCATGGACAGCTGTTGAAAGACAGTGTTAGATTGCTAGACGCAGGTTCAGCAAAAGCCAGCCGTTTTGGGGATAAAAACGAGCTGTTCCCCCTTCGTAGGGATGGATTTCCTCCTACAAAAACGCTCCTAGCAGAACGAACTGCAAGGACGCCTACCCACACTCTGGAAAGAGGGAAGAAGTACCTCTCCAGCAAATTTCAGCCGAATCCGACAATAATTGAGGAAGTTATAGGCAAAACAATGAAATTTACCCCCGCGCCCCTGTTGGCTACACCCCTTGCGGCTAAGGGAATCCCCAACAGTCAAGAGCAGTGGAAAAAGCCCTGCACTCAACAGGAAGCAATTGCAAGCGAGGCAAGATGCTATTTTGAGCAATCAACAGGAAGAAGAGGAGAGGTCACCTGTGATGCGGTAGATGGAAAGTTTGGGAAAGACTTTCAAATGGCTGTATCTGCCAAACTGCTCACACCAGAAAGGTTGTGCTTGGTGTCAGAGAAACCCTCACGAGCCCTCTCTCTTAACACCTGTAAGGTTCAGCTGTGCAGCAAGCCTGACAGCCAACAGGAGGCAGCAAAAATTGCTCCTAGTACCTGCACTCCAGTTGTACTTCCTGTGACTGCAGACAGAATGAGTCACACAGATGAGAGAAAGTTTAGCGAAAACAAATTGCTCATTCTTTCAAACGACAGTGACCACAGCAGATCGCCTAAAGCATCACTCCCACTCAACATTGGCTCACATTTCCTGGATTTAGAGGAAGACGATGAGCATCTGTTACTTGAGGCTGGACTAGCTGAGTACAAGCCACCAGCTACGCTGACAGAGGAAGACCTGTTGGCTATGCCAGCAGCAGACCTGCTACAGAGCCAACCAGCACTGAAGAAGAAAGTCACAGACTCGTCGCCTGCTAGAAAGGATGTTGCTGACTCTCGCTCAGAGATCAAGCCGAAGTTGGCGGTACGGTTGGTGCAGGTCACCCCCTCCCCCCCCCCTCCCCTACTGACCTAGAGGAGGGCGAGCTACCAGTAGTAATATATGAGCAGATCTCCCTACCAAGTGTTTTTTTTGTGGGGTTAAAATCTGGGGATGCAATGGGTTACGGCGTTGGATGGATTCGCCGAGTTTATATTGTATTTTATTTGAGGGGCATTTGAGTGGCATTTGAGTGGCATTTAAGTGGCATTTGAGTTTTGATTATTTTTTACTTAATTTGAACTTATATGGCATCTACATTTTGAATGTATGGCATTTAAGTTTTGATAATTTTTTGTAATTCGAACTCATATGTTATCTTGAGAGAGAGGAGAGAGGAGTTATATCTACATTAAATAAATACACTGATTTAAAATGAATCAATATATGATTATATACATTTATTGTATAATAAGTAGGGAAAATCTCTCCATATAATATAGTTAGAGTCAGTAAATAGTAAGTAATACAAAACAGTACAACTTGTAATGTCAATCAATACACAGGCTTTTTTTATACATCCATTCATGTATGTGTGGGAGATTTGTGTGATAGATAGTGCTAACCCCCCCCCCCCCCACCCCCCCCCCCCAAACCCCCCCCCCCTTACACCCCTAGTGCCCTTAGTCATAAGTCCTTACCCCACCAGAACTCTACCCCCCCCCCCCCCCCGGGGATTCTCCGAATCCCCTGGAAAATGGATACCAGTTGTCTCCAAACACTATCCCCCTATATATAGCAAAATTAGCTACCCCGAACTTACCCCGAACCACCCCAGACCCTGGACCCCGACCTGGGATCCAGCTACATTGATTCAGATATCCTGAGGCCTCCTGAACGCGATGCACTTTACAGAATCGAAATCGGAGCGTTCCTTCTCCCAGGATCACAGGATAGGATATGGTCTACCATTATAACGACTGGAAAGTTACCAGCTACCAAAAAGAGCGGCAATAATTGCCCAGGGCAAAACACCATGTGCTTGCTACATGATTGGACTGTTTTATTGTTATGTTATGTATTATATATTACCATTGGCAATTGCCTTGTACCCTGTATTGTGATTCGTTGTGCCTAATAAGATAATGAAGTTGTACCTTTTTCTCTATAAACAGAGCTGCTGTGCCTTGGGCAGGCAGTTGTTGTAGAGTTGTTATTGTATAAGTACCCCTTTTATTGTGGCTGTAATAAAGTATCTATACTGAGAAATACACTTCTACTACGTTTGAGTCGAGGGCTCGTGAGTTGTTAGCGTCGTTTGAGATAGAAAGAAAGGAGTGGAAGAGAGAGAGAGAGGAGAATCCGTTGTGGAAGATAATAGAAGAGGCAAATCTATTACATTGGTGGCAGCGGTGGGATTTCTGAAGAACAAGAACACAACGGATAGAGAGAGATAAGAAAGAAGGTAAGAAGTAAGAAGATTGCGAGATAATAAAGCAGAAGAAAGAGCTAGGAACTACACCAAGCCTGTTCGCCCTGCTTACCGCCATCTTCCCCTCACCCCGAAGTTACCTTGACCCTGTATACTGCCATTCCCCCTTACCCCGAAGTTACCTTGACCCTGTATACTGCCATTCCCCCTTACCCCGAAGTTACCTTGACCCTGTATACTGCCATTCCCCCCTTACCCCGAAGTTACCTTGACCCTGTATACTGCCATTCCCCCTTACCCCGAAGCTACCCCGATTCGGGATCCACCCACCCCGATTCGGGATCCACCCACCCCAATTCGGGATCCACGGAATACTGATTTCTGTTACAAGCAATCGTTTTATACCCCATAACTCGCCAATCAACAATGGCCACTCAGAGAGCAAGAAGCGCTGGCCGAAATCCCGTTGTAGTTCAACCAACGATAGCCTTGGATGAGTTGACAGATGCCCTACAAAGATTGGTACAACCCCCCCAAAGACACAACCCAACCCCCTTCAAACCCCCCAAATACGATGGCACGGCCGATGTGGAATATTTCATCACTCGATTTACTGAAGTAGCCGATGCAAATGATTGGGGCCAA
The DNA here is from genome assembly GCA_945261195.1 of Cryptosula pallasiana. Lineage (NCBI taxonomy): Eukaryota > Metazoa > Bryozoa > Gymnolaemata > Cheilostomatida > Cryptosulidae > Cryptosula > Cryptosula pallasiana. The sequence goes on from CALYOO010000324.1 coordinate 33,063, forward strand.
GCTACTGCCCTACTACACTTACGAGAGGCACTGAGAGACGACGCCCTTGAGCGTGGCCGCCCTCCCCATGTAGAAGGTATCTTTGCTGCCCTACGTGCACGGTTTGGACTTACCCCCAAAGAGGCACAAGCCCAGTTGATTACCCTGCTTCGTTCCCCCAAAACATCGTTGCAACAACACGCTAATGAAGTTGAAAAACTGGTCCGTGTTGCTTATGATGACCTGCCCCTCCGAAGAGTTGACCGAATGGTACTGGAAACCTTTGCTAGCACAATAGGCAATGCGTACCTCCAACGACATTTATTAGCCGTGCAACCCCACACTGTTGAGGAAGCAGTCAGAGCAGGCAGTGAATTTCTCCAAATCAAGACAGGATTTGAAGACAAACCTTCCTGAGTCAGAGTAGTGGAGGAGGAAGACGACATGTTAGAACCACCCAGTGACAGCACCCCAACCAACGCCCTGCTCAGTCAAGTCCACCAGACAGCTACCCCGTCCCCAGACATCCTTGCTGTTCTGATGCAAAACATGCAGTTGCTCACCGACGCCATCAAGCTCCAGTCGGAAGAACTCCAGAGACTGAAGCAGCAACGAACCCCCCAACTGGCCGTCCCCCACCCCTCCTACCCCCCCCCCCCGTCACACCTACCCCCCTCAGTGTTGGGGGTGTGGCGCCCTTGGTCACTTACAGAGGAGTTGTCCTACTAAACCCTGGCCTTCTCCTACCCCCTTTCCTAACCAACCGTCAAAAAACGGGCGCCGCCCGCAGTAGGGAGACCGGTTCCTAACTGCCCCCGGGCCCCTCGGAATTATAGGAAGGCAATAGAAAGACTAGAGCGACATAACCCTGTGACTCAGATCCCCCCTCCCCATCCAGAGAGACGGTATCCTGTGCCAACCCCAGAGCCCTGGCAGCTACCTACTGCCAACCGGTATGCGCCATTACAAGAGCTGGAAGATACAGACTACTACCCGTCTGCCCCGCCTGTCTGGGATAACAACCAACCATATCACCCCCCGGCCCCCCTGTGTGCTGACCTTCCCCGCCCGTCTCGTCAGCAACACCCAGTTAGTCATGGACACAAATTATATTACCCCTCTGAACCAGCTCAATCTCTGAGCCGAGGGATTCACCCCAAAAGCCCCCCTACTCCCCCAACCCAAATACGCCCCTCCCGCCCTCGGGAGAGACAACCCCCTACCCCCCGACCATCAGCCGTCAGACCCACTGACATTCTTTACTCCCCGCCAGAACGCCCCTACAAGGCAAGTTATTTCTTGCCTGGTCGAATTGAAGGCAAGCCGGTGTCTATACTCATTGATACCGGATGTACCACCAATTTGCTATCACAGCAGCTGTTCAACCGGCTGTCTCCTACCACCCGGGATGCCCTTCAAGAGAGTGACACCCACGGCATTTTGGCGGACGGATCCCATATCCCCTTCTTCGGTACCCTACATCTGCCCCTTCGACTGCGAGACATAAAGACGGATGCTACGTTCGTAGTCGGTCAGATTAACGAAGACGCCATCTTAGGCATGCCCTTTCTTACTGCCCACCAGTGTCACATGAAATTTGACCCTTCAGTCATTGAAATAGATGGCCAAGAACTTCCATGCACTGACCAACAGGGACGAATGCTCTCCACCTCTGTCCAAGTCATAAGAGACACTCACATTCCCCCGAATACCGAGGCGACGGTACTTTGCAAAGTTACCAACCCCTCACACCTCCCCCTCGGTATAGTAGAAGGTACCCCGGACTCCCCGCCCCTCGCCGCCAGTCTCAACTCCCCTGATACCAAACACCACCTGCTCGTTAGATGCCTTAACCCCACTAGTCAGCCGTTACATTTGAAAGCGGGAAAAACTATAGGCCAGTATACAGGTGTACAGGCCAGTGACATAGAGTTGCCATTGACGGAGAACCCCCCTACTTCTATTCCCCCCACTTTCCTTCCCTCCCCCGTCCCCGAGCACTTGCAGGCACTATATACCCAAGCCCTGGACAACTGCCACACCCCCAGTGAATCTTTCCAACTGGCCCAGCTCTTACACTCCTACGAGGAGGTGTTCAGTAGAGGAGATCACGACATGGGTCGTACCGACCTTGTGGCACATAGCATCCCCCTGAAGCCCGGAGCCCAGCCCATAAGACAACACCCCCACAGATTAGGACCCCACAAGGAGCGAGAAGCCGAGGAGCAGGTGTCCAAACTGCTAGAGAGAGGGTTGATCGAACCCAGCAATGGTGCTTGGAGTTCTCCCGTGGTACTCGTCAGAAAGAAAGACGGATCGTGGAGGTTTTGCATAGACTATAGGCGGTTGAATGCAGTGACCCAACAAGACGCCTACCCTCTGCCCCGTATAGATGAGAGCCTGGACGCTTTGCCGGGTAGCCGCTACTTCAGCACCCTAGACCTAGTGAGCGGATACTGGCAGGTCCCCCTGGATGCGGATGCTAGCGACAAATCCGCTTTCTCCACCCGTTCCGGCCTGTATAAATGGAAAGTCCTACCTTTCGGATTAACTTCCGCACCCGCCACTTTCCAGAGACTCATGGAGAGGGTGCTACACGGCCTTCACTGGAAGTCACTCCTCCTGTACTTAAATGACATCATTGTCATAGGCCCCGATTTCCTCACCCATCTCCACCGACTGTCCGAAGTGCTCCAGCGTCTCCAAGCGGCTGGTTTAAAACTAAAGCCCAGCAAGTGTGAGCTGCTCCAATCTCAAATCCGCTACCTAGGCCACGTTGTCAGCGAGCGAGGTGTCTCCACTGATCCAGAAAAGATTGCTGCAGTACGTGATTGCCCCCCCCCCTCCTTACTTGTCTTAAAGAACTACAAGCGTTCCTGGGAACTGTTGGTTATTACCGCCAGTACCTCCCACGGTTCTCTACCGTAGCCAAGCCCCTGACCAGACTCACTTGTAAAGATACCCCCTGGGAGTGGGCCCAACCTCAGGCGGAAGCGTTTGTGCTGCTCAAAGCAGGACTGGTCTCCGCCCCCATTCTAGGCTACCCTGATGCCAACAGTCCCTATATCCTAGACACCGACGCCAGTGACGACGGTGTCGGCGCCGTCCTGTCCCAGATCCAGAACAATGAAGAACGGGTGATAGCGTACTACAGTAAAACGCTGAGCCCCCCAGAGCAAAACTACTGTGTCACTCGCAAGGAGTTGTTATCCGTAGTTAAGGCGGTGAAACACTTCAAGCCCTATCTCTACGGACAAACCTTTAGAGTCCGTACCGACCATGCCTCCCTCATGTGGCTCTGCAAGCAAAAGGAACCTTCGAGCCAAGTAGCCAGATGGCTGGAAGCCCTCTCTTCACCATAGAACACCGCAGTGGACATTTGCACGGGAACGCAGACGGACTGAGTAGGCGTTGCCCCTCTGATTGTAAACAGTGTACCCACATTGAGAGTAGAGATGGTGGCCCCACCAAAGACGAGGTGATACAGACCTTCCCAAACCCCTCCCCTACCCCCCTTGCCCAGCCTTTGTCTACTCCCTCCCCTCCCTCAGACCCCCGGGTAGTTGCCATTGCCCGTCCACGTCCACCACCCCCTGATACAGATCTGATGGAAGCTCAAAAGACCGGCCGTCACCCCGTAGCTGTCGTGTATGAAGCTATCCAAAATAATACCCCCGTAGACCCCCAACAGCTTGAGCTCGGCAGCAATGAGTTGCGCCAATTGGAGAAGAGGAGACATTCCATGCAGATCCGCCCGGATGGTGTACTGGAGATACACCATGCCGGCCAAACCCGGTCTCACTGGTGCGCCGTGTGCCCCCCCCCAGTCTGCGTGGAAAAGTCGTGTGGGAGACCCACGTCCTGGCCCACCAAGATATTCAGCGAACACTCAAGAGGTTGAATCTCACCTGGTGCTGGCCCGGCATGACAGCCGATCTACGGCGAGCGGTCAATAGCTGCGAAACATGCCAGCGTGCTAAACATGGGGGTACCAAACCCAACCCCGCATGACAACGCATGTATGCTGGCCGGCCTTGGCAAAAACTAGCGGTAGATCTAGTTGGCCCCCTCCCTGAGACCCAGCGTGGTAACAAGTGGATTTTGGTCTTAACGGATCATTTTACCCGCTGGCAGGACGCCCTCCCCCTCCCAGACGCTACAGCCCCAGTAGTGGCCACCGCCCTAGACGAGCATGTGTTTAGCTATTTCGGTTTACCCGAGAAAATGCATACCGATCAGGGCGCCCAATTTGAGTCCAGCCTGATGAGGGAACTCTGTACCATTTGGAGGGTGGCCAAAACCCGCACTACCCCCTACCACCCTCAGGCCAATGGAGTTGTGGAGCGGAATAATAGAGTCCTCGGAGACGCCTTACGTTCTCTCCTCCTGAAGAGACGCCCTGAAGAATGGGATCTGGTCCTTCCCCAAATCATGAGAGCTTTTCGCGCTACCCCCCCTCTCCACTACTGGTGAAACGCCCAACTTTCTTATGATGGGTAGAGAGTTGCGCCTCCCTGACCAACTGACCTACCACCCCCCTCTGCTAGAGTGCGTACCAGTGCACGAATATGCCCGAGCCCTGCAAGAGAGACTAGAGGATGTCCACGAGAATGGAGCAGAAGCAGACTAGAGAGAGGACGGAGAAGAGCCGTCGTTATTCCGACCGGGAGATGAGGTCTGGCTAGAGAATAAGAGGCGAAGAAAGGGAGAAAGCCCCAAGCTCCAACCCAAGTTTGTTGGGCCCTATATCATCGAAGAGGCCTACAGCAACCACACCTACTTAATCGACCGACATGGACAACGTTCGGTACAAAATGGTAGCCGCCTCAAACCCTATAAAGCTTGCCTTGAGCCCTACGGCCAAGCTCCAGCAGCCATGGAGCCAGCTCGCCGTCCCAACATGCGTGGCGCAGCCCCCCGCAGGAGAAGAAGCCCCCCTTCCTTTCAAGACATTCCCCTACCCCTCCTAGAGCTCCCGATCCCACCACGCTTTCTCCCAGCATTGCCCTCCCCCCCACTTCCCCTACTAGAAGAACGTACACCCCCTCGCCTACAGCAAACCCTTACCAGAGACCCCCCTCAACACCCTCCAGCGAGTTTCGTACAAATCGGCCAAGAACTAGCCGAAATAGGAGCCAGACCCCGAATGTGGGAGTTTGCCCTCCCACCAGTCACACCACCCCCTGTCATAGCCCCTGCACCTACTGGCCGCCCTAGGCGTAACGTGGGACCACCCCAACGCTATGGAGAGCCATGGTGCCATCAAGTAGCTAGTGAGCAGGAGCAATTGTTCGAACAACAATATCAGGAGAAGATGAGACTGATAGCCAAATTAACGGCCTTCACCACTAAGACTGAGGACCCCACACCCCCGTGCCTCAACTTAAAAGAATTGCCAAGACCTGCTCTACCTACTCCGAACAGCTTAACACCCACGTTCGAAACCCCCGTGGCTACCGAGCCCCCTGAAACACCCCCTCCTTTCCCCACTGCCATGAGTAACCACTCCCAAGAAGTGGAACGGGATGAAGTGGAGTCACACAGTCAAGAAAGTGCAGCTCCTCTGCAATCTAAATCCACTACCGAGCAACCCGCTTACTTGCTGCAGCTGCTGGTTCACCACCTACAGACAATGACGGCCCGCAACGACAAACTTTCCTTACAACTAGAGCCAGAGGATAAGGATTTACTCCTCGAGGCCGGCTTAGTTGCGTGTCAACCTTCCCCCAGTAACCAAGAAGAGGTGCTGTTGCCTACCAACCCCCCAGTAGAAGTCGCTACTAGCAGCCAAGATAATGAGTTAACTGCTCACCACAACTGGGTTTTGGAACCTTCTACTGCTTGCGATCCCCTGGCCCTAACCCCTAACGAATCGTCACCCCCCTTACTCACCCCAGACGAGTTTCCCCCTCTTCCCCTACCCCCCAACCACTTACTAACAACCAACACTATTCCCAGCTTGACACCCCCTCCCCAGCGCAGCTACAGTCAATGTATCAAAGACCCCCCCAAGCCACTCCAAACCTCAGAGAGTGACTCCGAATCTACCATGGCTCGGAATAGGTGGACCACCCTGAAAAAGGTCATCCCGGGCAACCCATCTTTGTCTCCCCAGTCGCCGCCCAAAAATGAGAGAGAAAACGAGTAAGAGACAACTCTTCCATCCTCCCACACCCCTCAGTTATTCTTGTCTATATATATATTTTAATTAGAGCCTTCGTCGCTAATGAAGCGGAGTATGTGGGAGATTTGTGTGATAGATAGTGCTAACCCCCCCCCCCCCCCCCCCAAACCCCCTCCCCCCTTACACCCCTGGTGCCCTTAGTCATAAGTCCTTACCCCACCAGAACTCTACCCCCCCCCCCCCGGGGATTCTCCGAATCCCCTGGAAAATGGATACCAGTTGTCTCCAAACACTATCCCCCTATATATAGCAAAATTAGCTACCCCGAACTTACCCCGAACCACCCCAGACCCTGGACCCCGATCCGGGATCCAGCTACATTGATTCAGATAGCCTGAGGCCTCCTGAACGCGATGCACTTTACAGAATTGAAATCGGAGCGTTCCTTCTCCCAGGATCACAGGATAGGATATGGTCTACCCTTATAA
>CALYOO010000325.1:0-39608 GCA_945261195.1 Cryptosula pallasiana
TGTGTCATCTCGAGTGACAGTCACTGATTTTGATGATTTCTCTATTTTTTTCGTTGGCCGAGCTACAAACAAGTTTAACACACTATCTATGGGAGATAAATATCTGAGCTCTCAAGGCACACAAAATACCAATAGCAACAGAAGATACATTGAATTTTATCTTGCAAACTGAAAGTGTCAAAGAAAACCTGTTGTCCTGTAATGATGAAAGTTTTTACGTTACTGACTAAATACTGCTAGACCTCATATTTCAAAGTTATTTTCAGTGCATGATAGGAAAATGTTGAGCTGGTACTAAAACTGATGTAAATATTTATGATGAAGCTTTACGGCTATACCAATCCATATATCATACAAGTCTTCACGAATTAAAAACATTTAAACAGTTAACTTTAACGCAGCTTGAGCTCATTAAACTTCTGTGGCGGGACCATCAACTGTTTCATACACAACTGAGAGGGTAAGTATTTTTTGTAGACGCTAAACTTCTTTAGAGAAAGTTTGCAAGTTAATGAATTCCTTTATTACATACAGACAGTAAAAACTTTCACATACCTGCATGTCATAATTCCCACTAACCGACAACTTATAATACAAAAAACTAATCAAAGATTTGTTTTAAACAGAAATAGTAATAATTGAAGGCAATACCGACATAACCTTATACACCATAGTGCATAATGCTGTTATAGTCATATGGAATCCCAAAAGGAGAGAAAATTTCTAGGGCCCTTCTTTCAAAAAAATTATACATCTTATCAGGATGTATGTTTTCCTGTTGCAAAGTGATGTATTCATCTCTGTCAGGGCGAGTGTGTTCATGATAAAATCCTACAGCATGCCCTAGCTCGTGGAGTATAGTTTTGTGCTAAAGAAATATAAGCAGAATAACGTATTCTAAGACTCAGTTGGAAATTGTTGTCAAATTAAGCTGCATTAGAAATATCCTAGTAAACAATTTCAAAAACTTTGTGCGCCCCGATTTTAAAAACAAATATCCCTTTTATTATTGTTATATACAGGCCTGAAAGCTCACAAGAACGACCATAGCGCAACAACAGTTTTGCTAGCACACATTGTTTGGCAAATGTTAGAATTAGCAAGTTTTTTGATTTAAACCTATGAAAGGCAAAGTCTGTTGCAATCTGTCTGAAACCACGATCCTCATTGAAAACAAAGTTTGAAATTTTTCCGTTTGAAAATCTTTTGCTATTTTCAACTTAAATAAATTTTACGACCTCATCATAGTTCTTTTGTGACTACTATTTGGATAAAACTTGCGTTGCTGTCAGAGTTTTTGTACAAAAGCAACTAAGAGTCACTTGGTAGGTTCTGACTGCCTGTGTAATGGGAACAGCAAAAAAATATATATAACATTTCCAAAGCTTACAACTTTTTTCTACTTTTCCACCAGCTGTTACACAAAATTGTCCCTTCCCTTCCCCCATCCCATATAGCAAATAACCCAGCCAACCCGGGATATTGCTATTTTTAATGGCAATGTGCAACAATAACATTATCTGAGTACCCTCAGTGGTATTACAGAATTCTTCTATTGGTGGGAAAAAGTAGTAGAATGTAATAATAAAATTTCGGGCCATGTTTTGCTTTTCCCAAAAACTAATCATTAAGTTCTTTTTTTTGTTAATTCATGAAAGTTTGATTGGTTTTTTTCCAGTTCTTTAAGATTAATAGTTCATGACATAGCTACATTTCCTTGACTTTGAGCTGTCAAAAAAAATTATGGTAATTTTTTTCGAGAAGTAATGATAGCAATGATAGCGGGATGCATATCACTGTCTCTGAGTAAGATACAGCTGATGGAAAATATGAAGTTTGGTTTTTTTAGCATTGGCCCTTCACTTTAGCCAATGTCAAGTATTAACAAAAAGCAGGTCTCTCAGCCTGATTGGTGTCTATTACATGAAAAATGATGACACTCAAAGGTAAGTTATATTTAAAAATAATGAGAACCAGTTGCAAAGCATCGTAATTTATTGAACAGGTGCAGCTTAGCCTAAAAGCCTGGTAATACACATCAGATTTTTTCCACCTGACCCCTATGGGCACATTGTAATGGGTTTTCACATCCTAGTACTTTCCGCTAGGCGTTGTCACTCCACAAACTGCTTGTCTGCTGGCACAACTAGACAGTCATCCTTTTTAGGCCTGACAAGGTGCAGTCAACCTGTCCCCAGAGGTGATCCTCGTGCCAGGATGGCACAAACAACTGTGGGAGATTTGTATAAGTATTCCCCTCCCCTTTCAGTCTAAACATGAATCATCCCCTTGAGAGTGGACCCCAAAGACTCAGACCCCATAGAGAGAGATTGTTACACCTAAAAACTACCCTGGGTCTACCCCGAGTCCAGCTACCCCGGGCCGGGATGGAAAGAAAGTGGAAGAGGTAGCCTGGGATCTAAGCTACCTAATGCCCCAATCAGGATTCCAATCGAACAACTAGGAAGCCCAGGAGAGCAAGCTAAGTACCAGCATGTCCTAATAAGGAATGGAAAAATACCAGCATGCCCTAATAAGGACTGGAAGATTACCAGCTACAGAAAAAAGAGGGGCAACAAGTGCCCAGAGCAAAACACCATGTGCTCAAGACTTTGATTGGATAACTTTGTAAATAATCTTGTATGCTATATTGTGATTTGTTTGTATTTACTATTGTGTTATATGGTTGGCTCACCCAAATAAGGGGGTGAGTTTTCCTCCCCCTTCTCCAATAAAAGGGGCTTTCTTGTGTGATTAGAGGCAGAAGTCTTGTGGAGTTGCTAGATACCATTATATCTTGCTAAATGGATTGTGTATAAATAAAGTATTATTAATTGAACCTTTGTCGTTGTGTGTTTGGGTCTAGGACCCCGTCAGTTAGTAGCATTGATTCGGAGTGATCCCGAAGTAACATACAGAAGTCGATGCAGTGACCCGTTGTGTCTAGTAGTCAGTGTAAAAACTACTACACAACTGCTTGCAAAGAGAGTAATCTACTTTACCCAACTGTGGTGAGCCCCTCGGTTCAAACATATATACTCGGCGGTTTTCCGGGTTACATGTAATAACTTTCATTCATAGCATAATACAAAGGCGGTAATCCAGTACAAGGCTATCAGGTAATGCAATGATATATGACAAAAGACTGCCTTTTATAGGCAGAGTCACAGGAATTGATAAGAAGTGATTGGCCTAGTTTGCCAAACACTCCAATCACACATAAAGATAATATAAATAGACCAATAAATCGATACATACATATAGCAACCAATGAAAAATAAGTAAATAAATTAAAGGTAACTGGCACCCAGAAGTGAGGGGTGGAGCTTGAGGAGCATTCTAGCTAGTGGTAGTTAAGTGTTCTTCCTTCAGCAGGTTCTTGGTCTCTTTGGCCTTGGATCATACTTTCTGGTATTCTGAGGGTAATTAGCTCCTGGATATGGGTGATGTAAGGGGGTTAGGCTAATTTTGCTCGCTCTCAGGCTTTTGGCAGCAATTTTTGTCTGGCAGCGATAGCTACCCAGGGCAGGGGTAGTGAATACCTTGTGCAGGGCCGGTATAGGAATAAATGATTCTATTACATATAAAGCAATGGAGTAACTACAATAGAAGCCGCACTTGTTCTATTATATATTTAGGAGGTATCCCCCTGTTGGTATCAACCATCATGGGGACCTTTCAATGTAATGATCACAGTTAGTGTTCAGCAAAATTCACTACAACACATATATAGACACATATATATGGGCTTTTTGAAACTAATTGTAACGGTTCACTAAATGGGCACTTTCTGACTTTAAAGGTCACTACATTGCAAAAGCAAAAGCTGTCACATTACATTAGTTGTGTCCATTCTGTAGCGGATTTTTATGTCCACTACCTTCCGCTAGGGGGTTGTGCTGGCAGACGCGCCGTCTGTGCAGCCACAACAAGGCAGTCAGCCTCTTCAGGCCTGACAAGTGGTGGTCGACCTCAACCCAGAGGTGACCCAGTACCGAATCGGTACAACTCAGTGTTGCAAAGCGAGTGGATAACTTTAACAACGGTAGCAAGGAGCCCTCGGCTCAGACATACACAGCATAGTTTTGTGTGTATAAACCATTTATTCATTACAGAATAACAGGTAAGACTGGCAATACAAAGCAAGAGAACACACTCTTGCCATATCAGTAAGTGCAATGATTATGAGAAAACTTCTCCCTTTTATAGGCAGAGTTGTGGAAAATAACTGCCATGCACAGGAAGCATGGCAGGAAGTTATATGATACAAAGGCACAATATAATATATATAACAATGACATTGTCCAATAAGATAGCTAGGTAAGTAAAACATCACTGATGCCCATAAGTAAGGGGCGGAGTTCGCAAGCAGCTTGGTCAGTGATTGGTTAATATTGTTCCTGGGCGTTACACAGCCTTGGGTCCACTTTCTCCTTTATCCAAGGGTAGTTATCTTTGGGAGGTGGCATCTGAAGGTTCTCAGGCTAGGTTACATCATTCTGGCCATGGCGGCTATCTTGTTGCCGACCCGGGATAGCAACCCAGGGTCGGTATAGTAAATACTGAGTGCCGAAGTAATAATAAATACTTATGAGAGCAATGTAATTGCCATAACAGAGGCTGGCCTTCGTCTGTCATAATAAGGGGAGGCATGCCGGTGGTAACCACCAACAGGGGGGCCTCTGCGCAGTAGTGGTCACTGTATGTAGTCAGTAAAATCCACCACATACCTCTCACCATTAAAGGCATTCAGTCTTTAATAATAAAGATATCAAGAGCAATCAAGGGGGGAGTGTTTCTGCACTCATGAGTATATATATATATATCTATTTTAATGGCCGGGTCAGTAGTGGCGTCCTAAGGATTGGACCCTAGGAGCGCTCTGTTACTCTTTCGGAGAAAGCACGTTGGAGTGCGGAATAATAGGCGCTGTACTTCGTTAGGTGGAGGAAGGGCGGGGAATACCTGTTCATAGGTAGGGTTTGGCTTGGCTATCTGGTGACAGTATACTTCTCCATAACGGGTGAGGGGTCCCACGTTGCGTCGGGTTCTCCTTTCGGTTTGCTCCGGGGCTAGAGGAGGGCCACTGGTACGGGGCATTCCCATTGTTCCTGTCACTCGAGGAGAATGCCCACGGGTCGGCAATGGTACTGTTTCAGGAGTATCCATCGGGGGTGGAACCTCTGGAGGCTGGGTAGTGGGAGGTTTATTGGAGGGGTTAGGTGGTGGAAAGAACTCCCGTTCTACTGCCGCAGGCTGGGGTCGCCTTTTCTTTGTTGCGCCTCTCATGTTGGGTCGACGGGTTGGCTCTAAGGCCGCGGGGGCTTGTCCCCAGGGGTCTGTACAAGGGTGGTATGGCTTGAGGCGTGAACCATTTTGCACTGATCGTTGTCCGTGCCTTGCTATCAGATACGTATGGTTGTCATAGGCCTCCTCAACTTCGTAGGGTCCCACGAATTTAGCTTGGAGTTTGTTGCTCTCTCCCTTTCGTCTTCTTGTGTTCTGCAGCCATACCAAATCGCCTGGGGCAAACAAGGTTGGTTCTTTGCCTTCCTCAGCTCGGACCTGGGTTTGTTCGTCTCGTAGAGTCTGATGTACTTCCTCAAGTCGTTCCTTGAGGGCCTGTGCATAGACATGTACAGGAAGGTTGTCCGAGAGAGGAGGGTGGTATGAGATCTGGTCAGGCAGGCGCAGCTCTCTTCCTAACATCAGGAAATTGGCGGTCTCTCCTGTCACGGCATGGGGTGTGGCTCGGAATGCTCGCATCAATTGTGGTAAGAGCAAGTCCCATTCATTCGGTTGTCGCTTTAACAACAGGGACCGCAGGGAGTCTCCTAAGATCCGGTTGTTCCTTTCTACCACACCATTAGTTTGGGGGTGATAAGGAGTTGTCCGGGTTTTTTCAATATTCCACAGAGAGCACAGTTCTTGCATCAAGCTACTTTCAAATTGGGCTCCTTGGTCCGTATGAACTTGTTCGGGAATCCCGAAGTAAGCAAAAACTCGTTCGTCAAGGGCGGTAGCCACTACTGCTGCAGTAGCGTCTGGGAGTGCCAGAGCATCTTGCCACCGAGTAAAATGATCCGTTAGCACTAGGATCCAGTGGTTCCCTCTCTCCGTTTCAGGCAGTGGGCCAACCAAGTCGACGGCCAACTTCTGCCATGGCCGTCCAGCGTACATTCTCTGTCTAGCTGGGTTTGGCTGGGTGCCTCCGTGCTTAGCTCGCTGGCACACTTCGCAGCTCCTTACAAGCCTGCGAGTGTCGGCATATGTTCCTGGCCAATACCATGTCAACAGCAATCTCTGTTGAGTACGTTTGATACCTTGGTGTGCTAGCGCGTGTGTTTTCCACATGACAGTCCCCCTTAGTCCGGGGGGGCAGAGAGCGCACCACTGGGATCGCCTATTCACGGCCATCTTGAGCTCTAGGACGCCATCGGGCCGAATCCTCATTGAAGATTGGCGACGAGCTAGAGTACGCAGCTCACGGCTTCCCAGATCTAGTTGTTCCTTTGTTAGTGTATGATTGTCACGAACAGCTGCATAGATTACTGCTACGGGGTCGTGTCCTACTTGTTGGAGTTGGCACAGGTCCGTGTCAGGGGGGGCAGGCATCCTTCGGTTGACCGCCAGAATAGCATTTTGGGTGGAGAGCGTAGGGGGGTGAGATTGGGCTGTTGGCTCGAGCGGGGTCAATGCCTCGGCTACCTCGGACTTGGTGGGGCCACCATCCCTCTTCTGAATATGTTGACACTGACGGCAGTCGTTGGAGCATTGTCGGCTCAATCCATCAGCGTTGCCATGGTGGGTGCCTTTTCTGTGTTCTATGGTATACTGGAATTCTGACAGAATTTCCAACCATCTGGCTACTTGGCTTGTTGGCTCCTTTCGACGGCAAAGCCACAACAGGGAGGCATGGTCAGTTCTTAGCTTGAACTGTTGTCCATATAGGTACGGCCGGAAGTGGCGTACTGCTTTCACCACTGCCAGGAGCTCCTTCCTGGTAACGCAATAGTTGCGCTCAGCCGGGTTTAGGGTCTTACTATAGTAAGATATGACTCTCTCCTGGCCATTCTGGATTTGGGACAAAACAGCGCCCAGTCCATCATTGCTGGCATCAGTATCCAGCAGGTAGGCGCCCTGAGATTCGGGGTAGCCGAGTACGGGGGCAGTGACCAAACTGTTTTTCAGACTGGAGAAAGCTTGCGCTTGTGCAGGGCCCCATTCCCATGAGGTGTTCTTATCAGTTAACTTAGTGAGGGGTTTAGCTATGGAGGAGAAATTTGGTAGGTACTGCCGGTAGTAGCCTACGGTCCCAAGGAAGGCCTGGAGCTCTTTTAACCCAGTAGGAGAGGTCCATTCTTTTACTGCGGCTACTTTTTCGTGATCTGTGGCTACTCCGTCCTTACTAACGACGTGTCCCAAATATCGTACTTGTTCCTGTAGGAGGGAGCACTTGTTTGGTTTCAGTTTCAGCCCCGCCTTTTTGAGCCGGTTGAACACTTCGGCCAGTCTTTCGAGATGGGTGGAGAAATCTGGAGAGACCACAATGATGTCGTCCAAATATAAGAGTAGCGTCTTCCAGTGTAACCCATGGAGTACCCTTTCCATGAGTCGTTGGAAGGTGGCTGGGGCAGACGTCAATCCAAATGGTAGGACCTTCCATTTGAATAAGCCTGCTTGAGTGGCAAAGGCTGATTTCTCGCTGGCATCTGCATCTAGAGGTACTTGCCAGTACCCACTGACAAGATCCAAGGTGCTAAAATACCGGCTTCCAGCGAGGGCATCCAGACTCTCATCGATGCGAGGTATGGGATGAGCATCCAACTGGGTCACGGCATTAAGCCGTCTGTAATCTATACAGAATCTCCAGGTGCCATCCTTTTTCTTTACAAGGACTACTGGAGAACTCCATGCTCCGGAGGCGGGTTCTATTAGACCTTGGTCTAGTAGGTGGGCTATCTGTTTTTCGGCCTCTGCCTCCTTCTGAGATCCGAGTCGATGGGGGGGTTGGCGTATCGGTGTGGTGCCTGCCAACAGGGGAATGCTGTGCTCTGCCAACATGGTGCGTCCTATGTCGTGATCTCCTGAACTGAAGGTGGATCCATACTGAGTGAGTAGTTGAGCTAGTTGTCGAGCTTCCTGGGGGTTATGACAATTCTTTAAGGCCTTCTGGTAGAGTTCTTGGAGGTGAGGGGGTACTGATGTTGCTGGATTTCCTTCAAGGTGGTGTACTGAAGGGGCGGCTGAGTGGGCGTCGGTAGGAGAGCACTGTTCTGACTGCACAGCAGTGTAACGGCCTATAGTTTGGCCGGCTTTCAGTTCTAGTGGGTTACTGGTGGGGTTTAGGCACCTTACCAGTAGACGCCCTTGTCCGTCAGGCTTACTGACGCTGGTCGCCAACGGGGGTGCGTTGGGTCGACCTTCCACAATACCAAGGGGACAGTGGTTTTTGGCGTTAAGTCTGCATGTTAACGTTCCCTCTGAGCATGGGGGTAAGGTGATGGTTCTTAATACTTGCACTCGATTTACATGTAATCTCCCCTTACAGTCAGTGCATTGGAGTAGTTGGTCCTCTACAATTAGGGCGGCTTCATCCCATTCGAACCGACAGTGATGTTTGGAGAGAAAAGGTTGTCCAATAATGGCATTTTCGTGGATTCGTCCTACTATGAAAGTGACTTCAGATTTGAAGTTCCTGAGGCGAAGGGGGACGGTGATGGTTCCATACAGAGGCACTCCTGACCCATCGGTCATGACGCAGTGGGGAGGGTTCTTCCTCAGGGTATTCCGAAGGGCAGGTGAGAGGCGCTGGTAAGCGTAGTGTGACAGCAGATTATATGTGCAATTGTGGTCAATCAGTATCGACAGAGATCCGCCTTCTAGCTTTCCTGGCAGGAAATATTCGGCCGTTGATGGGGGGTAGAGTTGGGGGGTTTGCTGCCGGTTTCGTTGGTGGTGGTTCTCCTTGGAGGTTGATATTGGGGAGTATGGGTCTGGCTTGGCTGGATTCTGGCTGGGCGGGACTGCGGTACTTTCTGGCGTGGCTCGGCACACTTCTTTTGAGGATTATGGGTTCTAGTTGCCATGGCGCGAGGGGTTTCCTTTAGTGATCGGACTTCTATTGTTAGTGCCTGTAGTGACTCCGCCATCCGTAGCAAGGGATCCGTTGTAGCCGCTCCTGGAACTTGTTGTACCTTCTGTGCTGGGGAGTTAGGGGGTGCTGGAGGTGGCGTCTGATGAGTGGCTGGGTCTTGCTCGTCCTCTGCTTCTTCCACCATCCGTACATGAGGGGGCCGCTCATCATGGGGTGTCTTCACTTGCAGGTACTCGTTTCCTGCACATACTGCGTCAGCTAGGTCTGCTGGCTGCATGGCCAGGAGGTGTCACTGCAGATACGCGTTTCCAATGGTGGTGCTGAAAACATCCAGCGTCATGCGTTGCATGGGTCGGGCTGGTAGGTCCCCATAGGCGATGTGCACCAACCTCTCTACCTCATTCGCATGTTCTTGCAGAGTTGTTTTGTACAATCTGCGGAGACTGGCCAGTCTAGACATGGCCTCTCTGGAGGTTAAACCAAACCTCTCTCTTAGGGCAGCAAATATGCCTTGAAGGTGTGGGGGTTTCCCACAGTCGAGTGCGTTACCCCGTAACGACTCTCTCATGTGTAGCATAGCTGTTTGTTCTGGCCAGTCATTGGCTTCAGCTATCTCCACAAAACGAGCTATAAAGTACTCCACATCGCCAGTCCCTTCAAACCGTGGTGGCTTGAATGGCGTGTGAGTATTGGCAGGGGGCCGCATAGCAGCCTGTAGCGCCTCGGTGAGACGGTCCATTGCTGTCAGCTCTGGGTTTACGACAGGTATTCTGCCTGCACTGCGAGCACGTTGGTTTGCCATTATTACGATTAGAGGATAAAGTCAACTCGATAATCTATAATGGTTAGCCACCTCTGGGGCTGCAGTGTCCAGTTGCGTCTGTGCAGTATCTAGGTCAGCACACAAGGGTACTGAGGGGTGGCAAGTGGCCTGTACTAGCTAGTACAGCGCCAGTAATAGTGCATACAAGACTGGCGTTCTAGACGCAGAGTCGGTATCACTAGGTAGCAGAGTAGGTCACAGAATGACAGACTCGGTATCAGAAATGACAGATCCGGTATCAGGAAATGACAGATTCGGTATGGGAAAATGACAGATTCGGTATATGAAAATGACAGATTCGGTATCAGTTTGGCAGTGCCTGTAAAGCTGTTACAGGTCTTAGGCGTCTCTACAACGGAGTAAACTCAACGTTATTCGTAGGAGCGATTTCACAAAGACCACTGCTGCTGTCGGAGTGAACTTGACGACAGTACAGGAGTTTCTTGTTTCTCTGGTTTGTACAACCCAGTACAAAACCCGTGGTAGCCGGATCTGCTTGAAGCAGACTCCAAGGTAGCAAGTTTTCACAGCGTGAGAATTGTATCCCACCGCTGCCACCAATGTAGCGGATTTTTATGTCAACTACCTTCCGCTAGGGGGGTGTGCTGGCAGACGCGCCGTCTGTGCAGCCACAACAAGGCAGTCAGCCTCTTCAGGCCTGACAAGTGGTGGTCGACCTCAACCCAGAGGTGACCCAGTACCGAATCGGTACAACGCAGTGTTGCAAAGCGAGTGGCTAACTTTAACAACGGTAGCAAGGAGCCCCGGCTCAGACATACACAGCATAGTTTTGTGCGTATAAACCATTTATTCATTACAGAATAACAGGTAAGACTGGCAATACAAAGCAAGAGAACACACTCTTGCCATATCAGTAAGTGCAATGATTTTGAGAAAACTTCTCCCTTTTATAGGCAGAGTTGTGGAAAATAACTGCCATGCACAGGAAGCATGGCAGGAAGTTATATGATACAAAGGCACAATATAATATATATAACAATGACATTGTCCGATAAGATAGCTAGGTAAGTAAAACATCACTGATGCCCAAAAGTAAGGGGCGGAGTTCGCAAGCAGCTTGTTCAGTGATTGGTTAATATTGTTCCTGGGCGTTACACAGCCTTGGGTCCACTTTCTCCTTTATCCAAGGGTAGTTATCTTTGGGAGGTGGCATCTGAAGGTTCTCAGGCTAGGTTACATCATCCTGGCCATGGCGGCCATCTTGTTGCCGACCCGGGATAGCAACCCAGGGTAGGTATAGTAAATACTGAGTGCCGAAGAGTAGTAATATATGAGCAGATCTCCCTACCAAGTGTTTTTTTGTGGATTAGACCTTGGGGTTGAGACAATGGGTTACGGCGTTGGATGAATTCGCCGAGTTTATATTGTATTTTACTTGAGGGGTACTTGAGTGGCATTTGAATGGCATTTAAGTGGCATTTGAGTTTTGATTAGTTTTTTACTTAATTTGAACTTATATGGTATATAGATTTTGAATGTATGGCATTCAAGTTTTGATAACTTTTTACATAACTCGAACTCATATGGTATCTTGAGAGAGAGGGGAGAGGAGAGAGGAGAGAGGAGAGATGGGAGATGAGAGAGGAGAGAGAGAGAGAGAGGAGAGAGATTTTTTAGTTTTCTATACATTCATGTATATATGGTTAGTTATGTACATATTTATGGCTATATTTATATCTACATAGAGAGAGGAGATATATCTACATTGAACAAATATATTGATCAAAAATGAAAATTATATGATTATATACCTGATTACATAATAAGTAGGGAAAATCTTCTGGAGAGAGGGGAGAGGAGAGATGAGAGAGGAGAGAAGAGAGAGGAGAGAGAGGAGAGATTTTTTTTAGTTTTTTATACATTTATGTATATATGGATAATTATGTACATATTTATGGATATATTTACATTTACATCATTGAATAATATACATTTATTACATAATAAGTATATTAAATGCTATAAAATATGTTGGAAAATTACCAAATTAGACCTCTAGATGGTTAAAATCTACAGTATTTGGGAAATAACTGCAAGAGAGGAGAGAGGAGTATTTGGTAGAGGAGAGAGTATGTTGAGAGAGAGGAGAGATAAAAAGAGGAGAGAGGAGAGAGGAGATATATCTACATTGAATAAATACAGTGATTAAAAATGAAACAATATGTGAATATATACATTTATTGTGTAATAAGTAGGGAAAATCTCATACAATATAGCTAGAGTCAGTAAATATTAAATAATACAAACTTAGGAAGGAATACTTCTGTTCTATGTACTTTTGATTCCATAATGAACTAAAATAAAAAGTTATGTATTAGTATAGAATGGTTAAACAGAAATTTAAAACAACTACAAACTCTTACTAAATAGTACTTTTTTATTAATTATTACTTTATCATCAAAAATTGACTGTTAATCGGATGTTTTTGTAGCTTTTCGTGTCTTACGTTGTTGAGTCCTTACCCTTCTAGCTTGTCTTTGAGCGGACTGTCGCTGCATGTTTCTTCTTTTTAGAGCAAGTTCTTTACGAGCACACTCGATAGAAATTGGTGTGTTTACCTGTTGTAGTTGATATTGTCGTTGTTGTAATACATAATGTAATCTCTGAATATCTGACGTAACATCATTCCCTAAGAGCTTTAATGTTAGAAAAGATTCAGTTCGAAAACTATTTAGCTGCTCTATCAAGTCTTTCTGTATGAATTTACAATTGTTTGAGATAATTCGCACTCTCTCTTCAATTTTCTTATTGCATATGTTTTGTAGAAGTATCAAGTCCTCTTGAGTCAAAGATTTAGGCTGAGTTTCTGACTCTGTGTTGTTAACTATTTCCATTTTTTGTCATTGAATCTGAAAAAAACAAAAAAAACAGATGATTAATTTTGTTCAGTTGTTTTAGTATAATAAATAATATATGAGTAAAAACTGTAATTTATTAAGTTTTTACCTTGATGCTCTTCTAATAGCTGTAGTAGATGTTGCTTCTCTGATAGCTGTTGTAGAACTGGATGCTTTCTGTGTGAAAACTATGACTCTTATATAGCTAAAGTTGTACTGATTAAACCCTATGAACACCATCTCGTGTCAATCTCTATGAATCAACATTTGTTCACGCGAAGGAAAGTCAATGCTTTCGCGGGAATAAATAAATAATTTTCACGCGAACACAAACCAATGCTTTCGCGGGAATAAATAAGCTATTTTCACGCGAATGGAAACCGTTGCTTTCGCGGGAATAAATAATTTATTTTCACGCGAATAGAAACCAATGCTTTCGCGGGAATAAAGAATTTATTTTCACGCGAATAGAAACCAATTCTTTCGCGGGAATAAATAATTTATTTTCACACGAATAGAAACCAATGCTTTCGCGGGAATAAATAAACTATTTTCACGCGAATGGAAACCGTTGCTTTCGCGGGAATAAATAATTTATTTTCACGCGAATAGAAACCAATGCTTTCGCGGGAATAAATGATTTTATTTCCCGCGGTTGAAAGTCAATGTTGTCGCGGGAATAAATACTTTATTTTCACGCGAATGGAAACCGTTGCTTTCGCGTGAAAATAAAATATTTATTCCCGCGAAAGCATTGGTTTCTATTCGCGTGAAAATAAAGTATTTATTCCCGCGAAAGCAACGGTTTGTATTCGCGTGAAAATAAAGTATTTATTCCCGCGAAAGCAACGGTTTCCATTCGCGTGAAAATAAAGTATTTATTCCCGCGACAACATTGACTTTCATCCGCGGGAAATAAAATCCTTTATTCCCGCGAAAGCATTGGTTTCTATTCGCATGAAAATAAAATATTTATTCCCGCGAAAGCAACGGTTTCCATTCGCGGGAAATTAAATCATTTATTCCCGCGAAGGCAACGGTTTGCATTCGTGTGAAAATAAAGTACTTATTCCCGCGAAAGAATTGGTTTCTATTCGTGTGAAAATAAATTATTTATTCCCGCGAAAGCATTGGTTTCTATTCGCGTGAAATGAAATATTTATTCCCGCGAAAGCAACGGTTTCCATTCGCGTGAAAATTATTTATTTATTCCCGCGAAAGCATTGGTTTGTATTCGCGTGAAAATAATTCATTTATTCCCGCAAAAGCATTGGTTTCTATTCGCGTGAAAATAAAATATTTATTCCCGCGAAAGCAACGGTTTCCATTCGCGTGAAAATTATTTAGTTATTCCCGCGAAAGCATTGGTTTGTATTCGCGTGAAAATAATTCATTTATTCCCGCGAAACAATTGACTTTCCTTCGCGTGAACAAATGTTGATTCATAGAGATTGACACGAGATGGTGTTCATAGGGTTTAATCAGTACAACTTTAGCTATATAAGAGCCATCGTTTTCACACAGAAAGCATCCAGTTCTACAGCGACTAACAGAGGAGCAACATCTACTACAGCTATTAGGAGAGCAACAAGGTAAGAAGCACTAAAATAATTATTTGTTTTTAATTAATTGAAACATCTAGGTTTTTGAATCTTAGTTTTTAAAAACAATCTTTTAATAAAACAATAGTTTCAGTATATTTACATCATTAAGCTAAAGTTTTTTTACTTTTTGCAGGTATGATGACATCACACTCCAAAGCACTTCCTAAGCTCCATATTGAACCAATCACAGCTACCAACAACACTAACGCTATTTCCACTACAACCATCATTTCCACCACCAACGGCATTCACATTGATGATAGAAGATCCAATCCTAACACCTTTAATGATACATCTTCTCGCTCAAACACCAATGCTCATGCTGATATAGCAATGAACCATCATGTAGTTTCAGCTGACTCTCCTTTGAGTCCCACACCGGACTACACATATCTGCATGAGAACAGTGAAGTCAAACGAACGGAGGATATCAAAAAACCGACAGTGACATTATCTCAAGCTTCAATTTCCTTTTTATTCAGCAACAGCAAGAATAATACCGTAAACAAACTTAGAGAGTTTGAATTGCTCGAGATGGCTGGAATAATGACAGGAGCTATGCAGAAAGGAATGTTGGAAATCGGAAATTTTGTGAGTTTGTTGGATTTACCAATTCCTACGATATTGGAGGTTTTCGATGTTAATTACGTTGAAGATTATGGTATATTGGACTATGAATATGTTTTAAAAAACAATCATCGAATTCGAGTCAAGTCACTGATTGACAAAGAACTTACGGTGGAGCTACAGGAACTTGATCCCAGCTCTTCACAAATCCTAGTGTACATGGGAAAGCTAGAAGAAAATCAACCCGATCTACGTATTGTAGGAGATAATCATCGTCATCAAGGGCTAAAACAACGAGTTATAGCCAAAATCTTGAGAAAAAAATCATTGAAGCAGTTGCAAGCATACTTTGATATCATCACTTTCGATAATATTCCTGTCAACACTCTTCTGACATTCACTAGACTTTCAGTTTGGAAAAATTTGAAGTCGAAGCAGCGAAAACGAAAACAAGATACATCGCCTTTACGTATCACTCACACTGTCACTTACAGATACATGATGAATGACGGATCTTTGATGACTGGGAAGATTGTTGTCCCTCCTGAGAACGTTTTGAAGATCAAAAATCATGAATGTGGTATGATCCACTATAAAAGTACGATGACAACTGAAAGCGGCACAAAGAAACACATTCTCACGATTCTGAGTGTTGAAGAAGCTTTGATGCTTCTATCTACTTCAAGTGAAAAAGAAGGAATAGCTTTCAGACTTTCTCTATTTGATGATGCTGAGCTGATGAAAAGTTATGATGATGATGTTGCTGCTGATGATGCTGCTGATGATGATGATGATGACGATGATAACATCGATGCTTATACCGATGAAGAAGATGATAATATGACGGATGATGACTCTAAGAACAACAAATTTGAGGAAAAAGATGAAGTTGTCGACAATGATAGTGAGAAAAGCAATGAAGATGTTGACAATCACATTTCAAGCGAAGCTAGCAGGATTTCAATATCGGAAATTTAATTAAGGTATGTTAATCTTCACTAGTAATAAGTAACTACTAATAGACGTATTTTTTACCATAGTATAATGTAGTTGTTATAACGACATCTATGTATGCTTTTAGATAGAATACGTGTACAAGTGAATGACCGTCGACTCGCCAAAATCTATCAGCAACAACTCATGAACATTAAATCACATATTATTTGTATTGTGCAATAATTTGTATATATTTAGTGTAATAAAGTATTTTATTCATATTTAACATTAGTTATTTAGCCAATTTGTAAGACTTTCGGGGCTACAACTCTAAAATGTTACAAAAATTTCAATGTTCCGACACAAAAATAAATATTTCAAGTTATCGTCTCATTTTTCAAAAATGTTAAGACAACTCCCATTTATAATTTCTAAACTTCGTTTTTGAAAAAATATGTAAAAGTTGTCGGCACATTGTGTCAAAATGATAAGACAACTCCGCTTTTGCACAAAAAATTGTGAAAAATGTTTTATAATTTGTTTGAGAAACCAAAACAGTAGAAGACTTTTTACAACCGCAAGCATTATACTTTAGGTTTTACAGTTTTGTGAATTGGGTGTTGATAGTTTGTCACGATATGACATAATAATTAAGTAATTATAGTCTTTTTCATAACAATGCTATAGATTCAGTAATACAGATGTGAAATTTACTGTTTCATCACTTGAATGCAGTATGAAGGTAGTTGATGTAATATTTATTTTGTAATATTATGCAAAGTAATACAGTAAGAATGAAGCATATGGAGTTCTCAACCACAAAACAAATAAAAATAATGCATTAGGGTAAACTAATGACAGAACAATTTTACATGAAGTGTATACATGTGAATAAAGTATTCATAAAAACACAGACTATTGTCTGTATATATAATATATATAGAGAGTATTTATAAAAAACAGCCTATTAACTATATATTTTGTGGTAAGAAATTGTAAAATAGGATAGTTGCATAAAGTCTATGGTAAACTAATGACAGAACATTTTTTACATGAAATGTATTCATAAAAACACAGACTATTGTCTGTATATATAATATATATATATATATATATATAGAGAGAGTATTTATAAAAAAAACATCCTATTCACTATATATTTTGTGGTAAGAAATTATAAAATAGGGTAGTTGCATAAGACCTATTCCAGAGCCATGATAATATTAAAAAATATAGTGAAATAAAAATTTTAAAACTCACCTAAGAGTGCAGTTAGTACAAGAACTTCTTCTTGAGAAAAGTCTGAGTTTTTCTGCATTTTTCGTCTAATAGACGCTAATTTAAATTTAACACAATCATTAAAACCCTTTTTTTTCAGTCCATCTTTTATATTCAAAATTAATTTAAATGAAGTTAAATCAATTTTCTTATCATCAATCTTTTGGCTTTCTTTTAAATCTACTTGGGTTTGAGGTTTAACTGTTATAGTATTAGATTCTAAAACACTGGTTTTTGGACTGCACTGTGAACTAGCAACAGAAATTAAGTCATTATTACTTTCTTCAGTTTCTGAAAGATCAGAATCTGAAGATATAAGTGCTCTCATTTTTTTACACTGGTTTTTAATCAAAAGTTTTCGATCTTCAGCAGCAGGTTTTTTAGCTATCGCCAACCATTTACTCCCTAATTCAAAATCTAGAACAATGTTTTCAGAAAAATAACCTTCTATTGGATAGAGATACACTAACGCAAATTTTTTCGGAAAAGTAATATCCATAAGTAATTCAGAATATTTTCTATTTATAAATAAAACAAAATTATTGTAACTAGCAATATCAACAATAAAAAACATTTTAGTTTTTAAAATACAACTATGTTGCTGAAGATCTCTCAAAGTTGTATGCGATTTTCCACATAAACAATAATAAATAAACAAGTGAGCACAAAAATGTCTTGAAAGAACTCGGCCAGGCTCATGCAATCCCCCTAATTTAAACTTCTTACCACAAAATATACAAGAGACGTTGTTTTTGTTTCCTTTCAGTGCTTCACTCAACATCTTTGTGCCATATGCGATCAACAGCAATGAGAGCACTGAAAGGAAATACCTAGGGCTTTTGTTATCAATATCTACAAACAAAATAAACAAATTCTCATCATATATAGATAACTTTCTTAAGCATGCTATATGTATATATATAAAGATAATGCATGTCACTTACACTTAAAACACTCTCTATCTTCTTTTATATTTCCATCTAAAAGACTTAATTCTCTATACTCCCTTAATTCAGGATTCTCTGCTTGAACTAAAATAGAAAATACGAATGTAGTTATGCTATTTTTTTGAAAAAATTCGAAAAAATTTTTATAAATTGAATGAGTATATAGTAAGTAATATTTTCGTCATACTTACATTCAAATGTGTTCCGTTCATAGCACAGGAAGTTTTCGTCCTTCCCAACACATTGCTTGCTTCCTATGAAACGTGAAGATGCTTTTTCTACAAAAAAATAACATAGTAAATGTAAAGTCATTATTATTGCACCTACAGACAAATTTACATTTTTCATAAAACAGAAAAACTTACTCATAGCAATATGTGTGCTAGCTTTGCTCTTTTCCGTCTTCTCTTCATCTTCAAAACACTCCTTCAACCACCTTAGTGTTTCATCATCAGTAGAACTTAATAAAACAATAAATCAAGATTGTAATTATTTAAAAACTCTATATAATACAGTTGAATATTGAATAATAAAGTTTCAATAATATACTTACATAGCACTGAAATCTATTTCGTCTATATTTAGCTCTAATGCAACATTTGAGGATGTAGACCTACAAGTAATATATATATATATATACATTTGTATAAATTTATAAATGTAACTGCAACAAAATTGTAAAAGATAGTATAAATAACTTACTCATTTGTTGTAGGGATATTGCTAGCCATTGTTGTTTTGCAGAGTAATACTTAAAATGAAGTATAAATGAAAACTGATACTGTTTAAAAAAAATAGTTTCTCTTATATACAAAACATTGAAGTCATTTATCAAGATTAATTTGTAGACTGATTTTCTGATTATTACTATGATAAATGATATTGTTTTTTAAAAAAGTGGAAGACGATTAGGAAGTTGGTTAAAAAAAATAGGAAGATAGAGATTAAATAGTTTAATAAGCTTAACCACCACAAACACTCCTGTAAACTGTCTTTCCATCTAGCTAAAATTTTTGAATGTAGAGCGTTGGATAAACAAATTTTACAACCTCTTTTAAATATAACTAGCTAGGATGAAACTTACATTTCATTTGAATGACACCTCACATCCTTCAAACATATTTTTATAGCAACAATTTTCATATAGACACATCAACAGCAAAACAATGATGCGGTGTAGTTCCATCTTTATATCATCAGACAGTAAATTAATATGTGAGAGCTTCAATTATAGTTTACACCATTAAGTATGAGTTCGGAATGTAATAAAATACTTTACAGGTACTGATAGCATTTAATAACTAGTTCAATTGCAGTTTATTGATATACTCTACTATAACACACACTACCACAAACAATCATATAGACACATCATCAGCAAAACAATGATGTAGTGTAGCTCCATCTTTATATCATCAGACAGTAAATTAAAATGTGAGAGCTCCAATTATAGTTTACAACATTAAGTATGAGTTAGGAATGTAATAAACACTTTAAAGATATCTGATAGCATTTAAATATGTATATGTAACATATAACTCTTGATTTATTAGACAAAACAGCTTCCTAAAAATAGAAAATATACTATGTATGTTGATACATTATTATTTCACACAAAAAACAATGAGATATTTTAAAAAAAGTAACAGTCTAACTAATAAAACAAGTGGATAAAGTCATGCCTTGCTCATGTTTTTTAGATGATAGCGGAGATAGCTAGGATTAAAAGTAAAACCACAAATCCGTTTTGGTGGAAGGTTGTATCTATATTAACTAATATGTAATGAAACAATAAAAAACAGGAGATAGATGCAATCAAGTTCTCTTCCTTTTTAGGTTGAATTCGACCTATAATTCCATCATCTATGGACGTTTGTTGTTTTTGTTTTAAATAGAAATAGCATGATAATAAATAGTGCTTAGGTGTAACTAATGACTTTTCTCGAGCGACACACTTGATATTAAAAAGATCAAAACATATAGGATTAAGCGAGATGATGATTAATGTCTTTTCTGGAATGAGTTTATTAGTAAAATGACACTTGCGGGACACTTGCGCTATATTATAATTAATTACTTTTTAAAAATGACGTGGTAACATTACGTCGACTGAAATAATACCTAAAACGTCTCGCATAAATTTTGATCTGACTGAAAATGGACTGAAAACCTTCAAGGTGCGTAAAAATTATCGTAACTCGCTATAGCGGATATTCTAAGAAATATTTATTTTCTCGTTGGTAACTTGACGTAAAATATTTTGTAACGGATGTCACATGATCTCAATCGCTTTTTTTCAACTTAAACACTTAGTTACTCGTAAACATTTGATACTCGCTTGATTTCTTTGATAACAGTAATATCCCAATTGTGTTTATCGTAAATATTTCAAAAACGGATATTGCGCGTTTCAGTTGGTTTTTCCTGCTAAATCGCTTAGTTACTCGTAAACATTTGAAAATTGTTTGATTTTTTTCGCTGATAAAACATGTTGCAAGTATCTTTTACCAAATATTACCGTGATTTTCAATCAGTTTTCCTTACTAGATTACTTAATTACTCACTAACATCCATAATTGTTTTTATTAATCATTGTTGCAAAGCAATGCTGTATTTAAATAATATTACTACGTTTCCAACCAATTTCCTTACTGAATTACTTAATTACTCGCCAGTATTTCATAATTTCTTTCACTAATAATTACAAATAATATTGTAAATAAATAATTTACCAGGGATATTTATGCTCAAGTCTCCTCTCTCTCCTCTAAACACTCTCTCTAGATATATACAAACACAGTTATTTTTATTGTACCTTGCGCAAAAACACCCCCTAAAACTTGTTTTTAGGCTGAGTCGTATGGGTTATTTTAGGGGGAGTATCAGTCCTGGGAGTAGATACTAAATTGACACAAATTTTTTTCATATGAATTTAAAACTTAACTAATGTAGTTTTTTTTACCAAACATCAGTACATCAAAAACATTATTGTAAAGGTATATTATATAGGAAGATTTTCCATACTTATTATGTAATAAATGTATATAATCATATAATGATTAATTTTTGATCAATATATTTATTCAATGTAGATATATCTCTTCTCTCCTCTCTCCTCTCTTTCTTCCTCTCTCCTCTCTCTCTCTCTCCCTCTCTCCTCTCTCTCTTTCTTTATCTCAAGATACCATATGTATGTATACATTGATTATCATTACAAGTTGTAGTGCTTTGTATTACTTAGTATTTACTGACTCTAGCTATATTATATAGGATGATTTTCCTACTTATTATGTAATCAATGTATATAATCATAAAATGTTTCATTTTTGATCAATATAGTTATTCAATGTAGATAAAACTCCTCTCTCCTTTCTCTCTCCTCTCTCCTCTCTGTCTTCTCTCTCCTCTCTCTCAAGATACCATATGAGTTCAAATTATGTGAAAAAAGTATCAAAACTTAAATGCCATACATATATGCCATAAGTTCAAATTAAGTAAAAAAATAATCAAAACTCAAATGTCACTTAAATGCCACTCAAATGCCACTCAAGTACCCCTCATTATGTAATCAGGTATATAAACATATAATTTTCATTTTTGATCAATATATTTGTTCAATGTAGTTATATCTCCTCTCTCTATGTAGATATAAATATAGCCATAAATATGTACATAACTAACCATATATACATGAATGTATAGAAAACTAAAAAATCTCTCTCCTCTCTCTCCTCTCTCATCTCCCATCTCTCCTCTCTCCTCTCTCCTCTCCCCTCTCTCTCAAGATACCATATGAGTTCGAGTTATGTAAAAAAGTTATCAAAACTTGAATGCCATACATTCAAAATCTATATGCCATATAAGTTCAAATTAAGTAAAAAACTAATCAAAACTCAAATGCCACTCAAATGCCACTCAAATGCCACTCAAGTACCCCTCAAGTAAAATACAATATAAACTCGGCGAATTCATCCAACGCCGTAACCCATTGTCTCAACTCCAAGGTCAGATCCACAAAAAAAACACTTGGTAGGGAGATCTGCTCATATATTACTACTCCGAAGTAATAATAAATACTTATGAGAGCAATGAAATTGCCATAACAGAGGCTGGCCTTCGTCTGTCATAATAAGGGGAGGCATGCCTGTGGTAACCACCAACAGGGGGGCCTCTGCGCAGTAGTGGTCACTGTATGTAGTCCGTAAAATCCACCACAATTCTTCATATACATGAACTAGTTGATTAACTAAGTAAAACTTGATTGAAACATCCAGCGGTGAAATATTTCAATAATTAGTGCCAAAAACAGCAAATATTGCTTTATTTATTGCATGTTTTTTCTGGAAAGCAATTATTCAAAGCATAGTTTCAAGCAAGCTTGCCTTCTATTACAACTGTGTTGTTATATTTCAGTGACTTCGGGCTGATGACTGCCTAAATAAAGCCATAAATCGTTCCTGAGCCAAACCAGAAATGCTTAATTTTGGTCCAAACAAAGCTCTTTGTTGTGTTTTCAACTCAGTTGAATTGTTATATAGGTTCATGTGCACATAAGAATCGTATGTGCGGTTTTTGTTAGAACGTAATCATTCATCCTGCAGCAGAAAACAAGTTGCCCAAAAGTAACAACAAAAAACTGTAAGCCAACAGCCCTCCAACCAGCCAGAAGAGTATGGTTAGCCTGCGGTCACAAATCCGTTGATAATGTTACGAAACCGTAAAGTCATTTACGCCTGAAAAATCCTCATGGTGAACCAAATCAATCTAAAACTGTTGGAAACCAGCCTATTGCTGAAAGAGTTGTAACAGATTTGAGTCCTCTATCACGACACAATGGAATCCTCTCTTCTCTCTCTCTTCACACTTCGGAGTCTATCCTGAATAGATGTTAACAAACTGCAACCCAAACACACTACTAGAAGTTTTATCAAACAAATACTTTATTTGATACTCAAGTAAAAGGGTATTTAATACTATCCATTCAACAACTGACTCTCTCAATGCACAGCAGCCCCTTTTATAGGAGATAAGAGACAGTTTCATTGCCTTATTAGGCGCAGCAATAAATAAAACATAATACAAAGAATGCACAAGTAATAGAATGCGATACAAAGGATGATAACACACCAAGCCAATTAGATCAATAGCACATGGTAAAGTAGCACTGGGCACTGCTTCCCGCTCTTTTCTTGGTGGTGGAATTTTTCCACTCCTTATTAGGAAGTGTCACTTCCTAGTCTGGGTTCCTGGTAGAGGGAAGGCTCCGGTCTCACTTCTGTTGAGGCTCTTAGGTTCCTAGGGGCAAAGGCTCCATGAATCACTCTGTTTGGATCCAGGGTCGGGGTCCTGACCCGGGGTAGACCCGGGGTAGACCCAGGGTAGCTACTATATCTTCATATAAGGGGGATACAGGCCCGGGGTACCCGGTATAGACCCGGGGTACCCAGTATCCCTTATCCAGGGGAATTTAGGTAGCTATCGATGGGGAAAGAGTTCTGGTGGTACTGTAACTCAATTATCAGAGGGCACAAGGGGTGTAGGGGGGTTTTAGGGTGGGGGAGGGTGTGGAGGGAGTCTGACACCACTTAATCACCATGTAAATCTCCCACAGAGTTCACAGCATACCCATATTTATGATTTGAAAAGATAAAGAATTTAAGAAAAGGTGAGCATAGGTAATTTTGGCTGAACTAGATATGAACGTTCCAAATGAGGCATTGAGACCATTATATTGCAAACAAATGAAAATACTATGTGGAGTTTGTACTTTCCATATCAACGGAATAGAAACTGGTCATTATTCTATTTACTACACCAATTTTTGACAGCGACACAAAAATTCAGTTATTATTGCTATTATATGCATTTGATTAGCTTTTGTTTATCCATGTTGATATTTTGAATCTTTATGGATTTCAATAGTCGTATCTTAATTTGCAAAACTATTTATAAAACCAATAGCTAGACAGATGTTATCTACCCGTTATCAAAGGATTAGGAATCAGAGGAAACAAGTGAGTTATTGTGGGAGATTTGTGTAGATCCAGTAACCCCCAGCCCCTTCCCCCCTCTGCCCCCTTAACCCTGCACCCTTTGCCACCCCTGAAAGAGTGTGATAGAACCCCTTTCCCTTGAGTAAAGGTACCCCGAAGTGTTAGAAGTCAAAGCAAGTCATCTAGACACTATGTATGCTCAGTATACAGGCTATACCGAGTCAGCCTGTGATAAATGGCTGCCTATACCGAGTGAGCATGTGATAAATGGCCACATGTGTGAGTCATACGGGGATAAATGGCCGCCAAAGAGAAGCCTGAGCTGATGATAAACATAGGAGCCTGCTAAAGCCATGCATGGAGATGAGAGCACTGGAGCAGAACACAGGCTAAAGAAGGAGGAGCCTTGGACTTGTCAAATGATGTGCCATGTGTGCACTACTCTTATTGATTAACTTTGTGTATATTTTTGTATTGTTGGAAACAATTGGCTATTATATTATAACACTTTCTGAGATTGGCTCAACCTAAAAAGGGAGCATGCCTTCCTGATCTCTTCCTATAACAGGAATTGCTGAAGATCAGGAAGGCAGAAGCTTTGTGGATTGCTGAGAGTACTTGTGGATTGCGTAAAGTACTTATTTATTGCTAAATAGAATGTGTCTAATAAATAGTTATTTAGGGAAACACTTGTATCGTTGTCTGAACATGGTCTTTGCACCAGTTGCTAAAGTCAATAGTACATGGATTCGGTTGTGTCAGTGGTGTAAGCAGAAAAAACACTACATTATTACAAATTGCTGTTTTGCGTTGTGGAAAATATGTACTCCGAGAACCTAGTCGGTTTTGCACTCAAGATAAAGTCTTTGGTTTTGTCCAAATTACCTTTCTTATCAAATAGACAACAATTGAGTTATTATTACTATTGTAGGAAGTTGTTTAGTTTTTGGTGCTTGATGTTTTTAGTTTGACTCCTTTGCAGAATTTAATAACAAATTAGCTTTCTTTTCAGAGAGGCAATGAGTGGGTTCTAATTACTTAATATTGATTGTACTTGGATAGTTTGCACTGTGGAAAAGAAGTGTTTAGTTTATTTTTCAGATTTTAATCGTATTTTATTTCGTTGCAGGCTCACACAAATATTTATAAACCAATAGATAGACAGGTGTTATTTACCTAATATCAACAGAATTGGACTTCAAGAAAAAAATGAGATATTCTAACATACTATTTAGCAGTGATATAAGATTTCTTGAGAACTTTGAATTTTCATGTTATTATTTTTTTAATTTTAAGAGGGTGAACAGAGATGGAAGAGGATAATGATGTAGGAATACAGGCAGATTGAGATTGGCAGAAAATAGTAAAACTCTTAGTGATCAGTGTACTTTTAGATACTAAGTAATCGTATAGGAGTACAGATTTGTTACACTCTGTACAGAGAGTACAACTCAAAGCAAATTTAATACGA
This sequence comes from Cryptosula pallasiana, assembly GCA_945261195.1. NCBI lineage: Eukaryota > Metazoa > Bryozoa > Gymnolaemata > Cheilostomatida > Cryptosulidae > Cryptosula > Cryptosula pallasiana. The sequence continues at coordinate 25,576 of CALYOO010000325.1, forward strand.
GTCATCATTTGATTTTGTAGGCAAACCTCAGATTATCACGTGATGAATGTGGAAGGAAGAAACGGAGCTCAAGTCGACTGGAAATGGTTAGAAAATATTTGTATCCGTTTTTAAATACCGGATGAACCTGTTAATCAGATGGGAAAGAGTGTGGAAGGCGAAAGACTAAATGTCAGTGAAATAGCCAAAGATGAGGGTCCGATTGTGAAAGTTGCTGTTGAAGAAAATGAGGATGCTCCATCGATAGAAAATGAAGATGTCGAAGCGTTGAGAATTGAAGAAGAAAAAGAAGTTGATGACGATGAAAAAGATGACAAATATAATGAAAGACAAAAAAAACCGAATCAATCAAATGAGAAATACCCAGTCGAATTTCATCTCTAGGTATTGTCGATAATAGAAAACTTCCAGCATTTCATTATGAACAATGGAATGAGCTGATAGTTGATATTGGGACGCCCTGAAAATCAAACACAAACCTGGTAAAGTCATAGGCGTTTTAAAAGTAAGGCTTTGGGATGGAATTCCAAGAAGCCAAGCCAACATCTACCAAGAATTACTATCAAGCATTGAGAGCGTTGGAGTTGTTGAAAAAAGTTTGAAGAGGATTGAGTTTGATAGCGAAAGTCAACTACAGTGTAGGTTGTATCCTGTAAAACAAAAATGACTGCAAACTACGCTATTTTCACTCATCGTCCTACAACACCACTGTGTATCCTAGAGATGTTTGATGGAATCCACAGGACAGCTCGATGAAGTCTTCACCGATGTTGCTGAGATGGAACACTGTGCTAATAATTTGAAACAAAGACCAAATACGACTTGGATATTGATGTTGATTACAAACGTTAAATTTTACTTACACAAATTTATCAGAATGGGAAAAGTTTGAGGGTGTAGAAAGACTGTTACTTCGAACATAGCTTGCCTTCATGCTTAACTCAATTGACATATTTGTACCATGTTATGTAATATGCAGGGTGTAGCATATAACAATAATTTGTGTTTCTTCAGATGCTTAACTATGCAAATGACGTTTGAAAAGAATAACAATACTCGATCAGCTTGAATAGATGCAAAAATTACACAGAAACTTTTCAAGCACTATCTAAATCTACAGGAAAAAGATGGCAATAGATATATAATGGAGGACTCAGAGAGAAAAGCTTTGGATGATCGAGTGGATGAAAAAAAAATTGGGTTTTGGAAAACGAGTTTGATATGAAGATACCAGTGTTCACACTAGACGAGAACAAAAAGTTTGCCATGATTTTGTGCTCGAAATCAAAACCCAAAATAAACTGTATCTCGATCTGCAAAGCAAACATTTTAATATCATCACAAACTTGGAAAGATGCGCCAGAGCCTACAAGTGTCCAACAGGTTCCACTTGCTTTGACAGATTTGGTAATCTGAAAAGACACAGATTCTCAACCTCGGACCCCACGACCTTTGAGTTTCCAGGAGGCCAATACAAGCCTTCCGCCACAATTTTCGACAAGCTAGAGAAATCAATTTGGAATAAGCATCAGCCCGGATGACCCTTTGAGTTATTATCCACTTTTCACCAAGTACGATATCGAATGCTTGCTACCCAAATGCACTGACAATATAGATACATACACCACTGTCTAACCTACAACTTAAGCTCTTGAGCATTTCAATTCTTCAAATGTGCCTTGTTCTAAAAGACCTTGATGTATTATCTACACTGCTGACAATAGAGAATGCGTTGAAAAATGTATTCCAAACTTGGAACACATCACCCACAAAGCGTACATCCGAGTGAGAAAAACTTATAACCAATCATAGAACAAGTAGAAGAGGAGATGCACCGATTTAAAAAAGTCAAAGAAAACGCCTTTCCGTTTCATAGGTGTTTCTGGCACAGACACAACTGCTCTTTCAACAATGCTAGACATCAGGAGCTTCCACCCACTAGACAAACATCAATGGCAAAGCATGTTGAAAAATGAGCAGTATCCCCTAACTCCAAGTTACACAATCATCTCAATTTGGGAATGTGAGTTGTTGACTCGCATAAAAACTAACACAGATCTACAAAAAATTGTTGACACATATTGCAAATCTCTCCATCCCAAGCAACTTGAAAAGAAACGGGATCAAGAAGAAGCAGAGGAGAGGGTTCGATCAGAACACTTCTTTGGCTTGTTGAATGTGACATCAAAGTTCCAAAGGAATGAAAAATTTCTTTTTTCAGAAATGCTTCCAATTTTTAAAAACATGATGTTGAGCAGAGAGTACTTGAGTGATTAGATGAGAGGCCTTGCAGAATCAGGATTCTTAAAATCCCCCCCAACGTTCGCTAGCGGGAAGTGTTTTTAGAAAGAAGATACTGCTCATGAGTCCATCGTTAAAGTAGTACTTAAAATTGGGATTAAAAATCACCAAAGTCCATCAGCTGACAGAATATGTCACTAGGAAGGCTTTTGAGACATTTGGAACACCGGTTTCAGATGCTAGTAGAATCAGAGATTAGGATCCTAGTCAACATTTCCTTGACACTACCAGTAAATTGGTAGGAAATGCTGTCTATGGAAAAACAATCACGGTCAAGCAAAAACATACAAGTAAGTCAAAGGAGCCAGAAAAACTTTATCCCAAGGCAGAAGGAACTAATTCATTTCTATGGAGGAAATATCAAATGATTTCTACGAAATCAATAAAGCTAAAAAATGGTATGTTTTAAAGCTTAAATAAAGTTGATAAAAAACTATTAAGTTCTTAAAGTTCATCCTATTATACATGGTGTTATTCGTTTCATGCAAACATGAATGTTCCGATGCACTTGGGTTTCTCCATACTACAATTTGCCAAGCTGAGAACGCTGCAGTTTTATTACGACTTTATGGACAAGTAAGTAACTTGTAAGTTCCCTCTATTAACTTAATAGCTATCATAAACAGAATACAAAGCTATAAATAATACAATCAATAATCTTTTTTTATTATAGATATATCGATAGAAGTAATTTCCAGTATGTAGAAATGATATGGACAGCATGTACATGGCTTTGAGTCGATCGTTAAAAAAAATTGGTTAAAGCGGACATGGAAAAAGAATTTTAAACTGATTACGCCAAATGGTCTCCACGTCGGTACTGCGGCATGCACAGGGATGAGTTTTTGAGGGTTAAACAATGGGTGCAAAATGGATGGTGATTGATTGCTGCGACAATGTGCTAAAACATGGAAATAGAGCACCGAGTTGTTCAAAGAGGAAATTACGGGGGATGGAATTGTTGCACTCAACTCTAAATTGTACTACCACTGGGGTGGAAAAGGAAAAAATTTTAGTTCCAAAATTTTAAACAGGCGAAGTAATGATTCAAACAAACTCAGTTATCTGAATGTGTTGAGGACAAGAAAGTCGTTAAATGGAAACAATTGTGGCTTTATAATAAAAGATGGAAAGATGTTCACTTACAGACAAATAAAACTAGGACTCACATATTTTTACACCAAAGACGAGTATGTTCCAACGGAGTGTCAACATAACATACTAGCGCTTACTAAATAAGGAAACAACTCTTTGTCTTAAGCTTCATGTTTTTTACATCAGTTACCGTAAAAATTATTTTATCTCATTACGAGCATCATTAACCGAGTTAGTAAGAGTATTCGCAACCTGTTCATCGAACAAAATACAAAAAATGGTAGGTGTTCGTAGTTCAATATGACGCGTAAGCAACGGAACATTAGTTTAGAACAACATAATATTCAATGAAATGTTATAGTTTACCGAACAAATCATAAAGAAGATAACTCCCAATTTTCAAAATAATCATGAAAATAATAAAATTTGAACTGCTACAAACTGGAATAGTTTGTCAAGCTGCCCTTTAATTTAGTAAATCTTGAACGCTTGAACTATTTTGATTTATTTTTCAAGGATATAAAACCGGTCTATGAAAATGAAAAAAATCAACTCGCTCATTATTATTTATTTAGTGTTCAGTTTCATTTGCGACCTACGAACAATACAAATAAATACTTGCTGATTATTTTTTTATTCAGCGAGCTACTTTTTGTAGACCCACGAGTTCCGAGCAAAATGATTATTCATTGATTAAATTTATTGCCGGTCTAATTACTTTTATTGCAATGTGTTCGGCGAACATAGGTCGCGAATACTCTTAATGTTTACATATTCAAAGTGGATTTGAATGAACATAACTCATAAACGAACATGGTCATGTATATACATGCTTATGTATGTGTACATGGACATAAATGAAAACAAAATTAAATGGATATGGAAATGAATATAGACATGGTCATGGATATGAATAGGTACATGTACATAAATGATTACGGATAGGAATATGTACATGTACATAAATGGTTATGGACATGGATTTGGATATGTACATAAATGGATATGGACATGAATATAGACATAAATGAACATGTACATAAATGAGCTTGACGTATTGTTGTGGATTTCAATGTCATACACTTCTGCACACACTACTGTTACGAACTCTAGCACCTTATACTAACCGCTAGATAGTGAGAACGATCACAATCAACCATGCAGGATTGACCGACCCTGCGTCTAAACCAGTACCGACCCTGTATAGGGCAATGCCGACCCTGTAACAAGGTATACCGACCCGGTATGACTCATTACTGACCTTGCAGGGCCGGCATGAAATGACTCAGCATAGACTGAGAACTACAAAGTATTCTGGAAGAGTCAGGAAGGCGTATCTGGGATATAACCACCCCTAACCTAGATGGAGAGACAAGAACGAAGGCTGAAGAGGCAGGACACCCAGGACAGGAAGTGCCTAGGACTGTGATTGGACACTTACCCAATAACTCCCCCCACCTTTGCTGGCACCATACCTATTCTAGCCACTTGATTTGCTACTTGTTTATATAAGACTGTTCATTTTTTTATTATGCCTTATTCTCATGTGATTGGTTATGTCTAATGATTGCTTCCTGTGAAATGCCTATAAAAGGCAGAGCTTGTGCCTTTTATGTTCAGTTGTAAGGTGCCTTTTACTAACTCGTTTTATTCAGGAGGAATAAATGCATACTTACTACAAAGCACTGAGTTATGTGTCTGAGCCGAGGGCTCCTTACTGGTTGTAGAGTTGGGATACTCTATCTAATTTCTCTTCCGTACACTACCGACCCTGCTGTTGTAGCAGGTAAAAATAACAACTGATGGCAGCAAGCTACCAACCCCAGCTAGTGGGTTTACAGTCCCCAAAATCCACTACAGTATTGTAATGGAAATGCGCAAAGTGGCCAGGACCAGGATTGATGCTTGCTAACAGCCAATGCAATAGCTGCAGTGAATTTCCATTGAAGTAGAGCCTCGAGCAAGCGATGTCAGAGTAGCCAAGATCCTTACCGGATGAACCGGCCAAGTGAACACATGATCCGTAGCAGAGAAAAATCCGAAGCTAAGACAGTTGAAAGACGCCATCTTTAGTATGCCTTATTATTATTAACACTTGACCTATTTAGTGGCTAGCTACTTCTCGGAGGCTTTTGCTTACAATAACTTTTATATACTTTGTAGTCCACCCCTGTTGAGCATCAATTTCTAATGGGAGTGCTCTTGTGATAGCCAATCATTGTTGTTTGATTTCAACTGTAGTACTTTTCTATAAATAGTGAGGCACATCGCCCACTGGTCAAAATTTGTTTAGGGTTTGCTTAGCTTTGCTGGAAATAACGTTAGTTGCTCTGGAGGTGTATTCAGCGATTTACTTGAGCTGTATTAGTGGGATTTAATTGACGTAAGTTTTACTGTACGCTTTGAGAACTATTCTATTTTGCAAGGTTTTGTATCTCGTAAATCATGTATTATTATTATTCTGAAACTCGTCTTGTTAGTGTGGCTGGTTTGCCTGTAACACTAAGTTTGTATACCTTGCTCTGCCGGATCTGTTTACCATACAGATCTCTGTCAACAGAGAGTCATTACTACCTTCCGGTAGTGCCTACTAGTCGTATATATTAGTACTTGTTACGACAAAAGACATTATTACTGTACCGGTAACATTAGATAGTTGGGATTTATTGCTTTGCAGAGAAAGCTCCGCTACCAATTGATTTGCACTCTGCAATGCCAAATTGTCTCTACTCACAATACGGGCTACTTTCAACAGTGTTAATAAAGCTATTTCAAGATCACAACGAAAACCTGGCGGAAACTCATGGGTAACAGTACTACAGGCAAAGACATCAACATCAACATTCTAAATGCGTGTGCTAATATTGTCAAGCAAAAACACATTATAAATCATTCTTCTACCTATTCATTAAACTTATCACCACATCCACACTGCTTGTCTAACATCTCTGGTGCATCCCAGTTGTCTTCTTCCAACAATCTATTCTATGGTTTGTTTCTTTGACTTCGCCAGTTTTTGTAAAAACATTTCCCACCTATATTTCCTTCAGCAACATGTTTAATCTTGTACACCTTTTAGTTGACACATCAGTCATTAAAAATCTTTCGACAGTCACTTCGGAAGTATAATTTCCCTTGAAATCTCCTTTTGCATTACTTAGTCGCACAAAAACTGCAACTTTCAACTCGGTTTCCTTACAAGAACTTTGCCAGCCTTGTTCATACGCCTTATTCAATAAGCTTCCTGGTTTTGAAAGTTTACAATATTTGGTTTCATTCTTGTAACTGTGTGATCTTTTTCAATGCCCAAACTGACAATTTGAGGTAAAACATCCACATACCATACGTATCTGTTGTTTCATTGCAAGTAAATTGCCGCTAAAAATTTTTAATATTTTCTCAGCCAGCAGACTCTTGATATGTTGAAAGTAAATCTATTTATTTCTATCAAAGCATAAAAAGTTGTAGTTTTTCCCATCCACTGTCACCTTTAAATTTTTAGCTACAACTTAATCGGTTTGGATATGACAAGTACAGCCCAAATCTTTCATGCCAATTGATCGATGTTAACAAAAGAGTGGCTTGATCATTTTAATATTTTTGAGAACCCACATTGATCAATTCGTCTCAAATCTGCTCTCCTATTCCGGCAAAAATGGTTGCACCAAGTTTAGATTTCATTTTTGCTTTTTTCTGTTTAATGTATAAGCATTGGAGGTCTTGCGAGCCGAGTCATACTATGTACATTACCAATTATATGACCTCGAAAAAACCTGTACTGAGCAGCTTTCAACTTGAACTGTTTGTTGCTAGTAGAGAAATTAGAAAACGAGTTTGATGATTCTGATGACTGTTGGTTGTTTTTTGAAGGTGTTATTAGAAAATCAAAAAGGCAGCCAAAGTTTAGGGATGTAATGTTTGTTATTCCAGCAATGCACTTTGACCATACAGGCAATGCATATACGATATGAAACTGGATCTGAAGCTGTCAACATTGATCATAAAAAAACACAAAATTTTTAGCAACATTATCCGGTGCTACTGTGATTAAAAAAGGCCCTATTAAAACTCAGTCTACAGTCCAGCCCACTTAAACAAGAGTAAAGTTAGGCCACGAACATCAATAGCTGTGCAACAGTACTGTTGCTAAAAATATCAACAGATAATTATCTCTGCCTTCTTATAACATTTTAGGTTTAGTTTTAGTTGGAAGCATCAAGCTGCACAATAACTGAATAAATGATACTGTATTGAGAGGAATTAAGCTATGAATCACAATTTTTTATGGTCTAAAAATTGTTAGTTTAAGACGGCAAGTGTTGAAACAGCCAAATTTTTGCTGAGGAGACTATTACGAGGAAATTAAAACTTATTCTTTTTTAAATGAAAAAAAAATACTGCTTTGATTTTTTCCCCATCGCATAAACAATCGAGTGTGTTTTTCATAAGTTATTTTTATATTTTACCCGGCGACATCCAGGAGCAAGAACCAATGACTGTGAACCGAATCCTGCTCCAACAGCTGAGCTACAACCACTGCCTCCTTGAATGAGAACTTTCTCAAAGTCCTGTTCTGAAGCTGGCACAAACTTCAAGCACGTGTACTTTTGATATTCTGCCATTGCATTTGCAATAAGTCCTCTTTCAGGGCTGCCTGTAATTGATAAAATACATCTTATAACGTTTCTTCAAAAGCTTGAGAAGTAATCTATTTGGATTTAATGTTGATTATTTAGTGAGAGGTTTGTGTGGTCGCACATGTACTTGGTGCTCTACATACATTCATAATTCAGCAACAGACAATATAGTTTTTCACACTCGCCCATAAAAAAATGACTGCTTCAATTGTTGTTAGTAATTGTTTCTAAACGCCTAGCTGTTTTTTTAAAATGTGTCTACAAAAAATGACTTTCGGCCACACTTCACAAATGATTTTGGTTATAAGAAGGTTGATCAAATGGTAATAAGCTATGGATGTTTTGACTCATCCATTCTAAGTTGTTGACACGAAAGAGGATAATTTTTAATGATCGTGCATAGAGTATTTTTATGCAAAAACTTTCCTGATGAATATAAAAAATTGTAACATCAAATGGAAGTGAAACAATAATGTCATTTATTACTTTACAAATGCTAAATACACAATTTACAAGGTATATATGCATATTGTATAGTACTTATATTTGTATCACATTATATGCTACTATACACTGAATAGTACACTTTCTGTTTACTACCATTTATGCTCATCAACTCGAGCATCAACTCATCAACTAGCTGACCTATCTGTTATAAAATGACAACTAAGCAATGTAATCTAACGTATTATTGTTCCTTTCTCCACCCCTGTATGCCATGCACCCTCCTATCAAAGTCACTTCCTCCCATACCAGGATCATCCATGGCACTCTCTTCCTGGTGTAAGCTTCTCCTGCTATAGGCTTTTCTTATGACACCCTTGTCTCATGGTAGCACCTCCATGGTATTAACTTCCATAATGGATATATCTTCCCTCCTCCAAATTTCACCTCCTCGCCTTTATCACACGTTTTTGATTATTGCATACTCTCACAGTTCTTATCAAGAGTAATCAACCAGCAGCCTTTGAGGCAATAGTAAAATCAAATAGCAATGTTACAAAATAATCATACATTAATAATACTATGAAGACCTATATTGTTTTATTATTTACAACAGTAAGAATAAAAAGTTTGCAATAGGCTATACTGCACATTGGTGGCAGCCGCGGTATCACCTAGGTTTTCTTACAGAAACAGAACACCCTGCTAAAAGGTAGAATGCATCATAGACCTCCAAAAGAAGAAGATGATAACATAGATCTCCAAAAGAAATATGTAATACCAAAGACCTTTAAAAAAAGTACAATATATCACAGATCTTCAAAAGAAGCAAACTATGCTGTAGACCCACAGAAGAAGTAGACCATGCTGTGAAAATAAAACTTCTACTGACTCCCCATCAACCTTCTACTGACTTCAACATAACACAGAGGAAAGCATGAACTGTTGACAGTAACTCCATATCCACTCGACTGCCTACCCATTTCATAGACACTATAGAAATAGTGACTGAGTGGCCTGGGATATGGTCAAGTCACAAAAACTTGGTGGAACAAGCAACGTGGGCTATTTTTTCTAGCAACTCTTAGTAATAACTGATACCAACCGAGGAAAGCAGTCTGACATGTTAATTCCCCTTAGACAATCACTGAGTAGACAAGCATAACAATATTGTAGAGGAAAGACGCATTACGCATTACCAAAGCATTGAAGGCCGGTTTTGGCATGACCACTGAAGAGGCAAAGGCATGACTCCAGTGCTACAAAAGCTTCCACAGATCATAAGAGCATGCACCAGACGTACCAAGGTGGTAGGAGCAGACTACAAAAATTTCCCTGCCGAAAACCACAGAGATTGGTTCCTCTGCCCTACAAAGGTGCCTCCCAGTTGTTCAGCCACAAAACCAAAGAAGAAACTGTCAGAGCTGAGAACGAGTACCTGCTAATACATATCAATTATGCAGCTGGCTCAAAAGTAAGGATCGTGGACTTAGAATATGACGCTACCAAACAGGAAAGGAAGGCGACAACTTGTCAGGTGAAAAAAACTCAAAGACCGTATGGAGTGCATAGCCGTCACTGTCCAAGATATGACATAGCAAGTGGAGGAGCTGAATATGACTCCCACTGCAGTGCAATCCCAGCCAATGCCAGTTCATGAAGCTGTGGGATTGAGACACTTGCCCCACCAACAACGAAGGCCTCGCTGATGGTATGCAGCAGTCGAACGACCTGTTGGCTGCACAAGGGCTAGACAAGAGAGACAGAGAAATATGAGTAGTTGACCTAAGGTGGGTGGCTAAGTGCTAGATAAGCAGTGCAATCATATCATTTAGCACCACCAGCCCCCGTTAGAACATGGAACTGTGATTCAAACTTGCTGGACCTTGCAGACATGTCCGATGAAGGGAAAGTGATAGGGGAGCCATCAAAGCAGAAGATTGATAGACCGACCTAGAAAAAGACAGTCCGGCAATATGGTGGTTGGATGGGAGACCAGAGAACCTGCAAGCCAGGAAAGGCCCAATCTAGGAAGCTGGAGTGAATACAAAACCCCACAGGCTTTACATCAACTCCTACCACAATTGTCCATCTAAAAGGCAGGCCATACAAGTCTAGCAAATGCCTACCAGGCTAAATTGATGGAAAAGCAGTACGCAACCTAGTTGAAACTGGGTGCAAAACTGACCTGCTAGCGAAAGGTGTTTTTGTTTGCCGACCAGAACATAAGCAGTGGGACTTCAACAGTGCACCTCACATGGGTCATTGGCACATACACTGCCATAGTGTAAATGGAGGAGGTACAGCCACCACTAGCACCTGGCACCCAATCTAACCATCAAATGAATCGCTTGAAGGTACCATGCCACCTTGCCGAAATGTATGCGTGAAAAAGCTGAAGTTTTGCCAATTAAACACAGAGCAGCCAGCTGAATCACCATTTGCTACACCGACAATCAATGTTCAGCAAGCATAGCGGGGGCATAAATCAAACCAACTTCGCGGAACACTGCATAAGTGTAGTGGATGGCACCTGACCCAATAAGAAGCCTATGCACAGATATTGACTACAAAAGGAGGCGGAGGCAAAGCAACAAGTAAAAAAGCTGCGGAAGCGAGATCTGATAAAGCTAGGAAATGGGGCTAGAAGTTCCCCTGCCACCATCATCAAAAATAAAAATGAATCACGGAGATTCTGTGCAAGCTGTTGCCAAATCAACAACGCCATGCCCCAAGATGCTTATCCGATCCCGAGGATTGATAAATCACCAGATGCTTTAGCAGGAAACAATTTCTACAGCATGTTAAACCACACTGGTGTGAGCTGGCTGATACCAAGAAATGCAGATGCGAGTGAGAAGTCTGCCTTTAACATCAGAAGTGGCCTTTGGCATACATAAGTCCAACCATTTGGCCTCAAATCCACTCCAATCGGTTGATGAAGTGCATTCTCAAAATAACACATTGGAAGATATTGTTCCTATATTTAGACAAAAAAGCAATTAATGTAGAAAACTTTGAGAGGCTCATCAAAAGACTGGGAGAGGTGTTAGAGAAGCTGCGTCAGGCTCACATAAAGATAAACCTGTGAAGGGTAAACTGGTGCAAGAGAAGGTGAAGTACCTCTTACACGTAAACAATGATGAAGGCATCGCCAATGACCCTGACAAGGTTGCAGCTATTGACAGCTCGGAGCCACCAACGACATCAAGTCACTACAGGTTTTTCCAGGAACAGCAGGCTGATATAAACAGCATCTGCCTGACTTCCACCTGCCTTCCCAAAACATACAGAAAGACACAGGCAAGGGCTAGTAGATATACAGTGTCAAATTTTGATTATAGACTACGTAAAGACTTAAAATGGTAAAAAGTGTCATGAGATACTATAAAGTGAGTAAACGCACGTTTTTTAAACATAGGAGGTCTTTGCATTGGAAAATCTGATCAGGGTATCGACATATGTTTTAGAGTACACTATATACATGACATGGACACCTAATGTGGGAATCAAAGAATATATGAGACTAGTGGAGGAGTGAGTGTTATGTAAAATTAGATGGAGTGGAAGCAGAGTTGGAGTAAGAATCAATTTAGTATGCAAAATGTTTAAGACTGATAAGTGACTGTAGCGAAGACTATAGGTGAACTTTCACAGGCTTGCAATGCTTGCAGAAGCTTGAAAGTGGCAATCAATTTGGAAGAGTGTTATAAAGCTATTGTTGGACCCATTAGCAAAGAAACTGAAAGCTTTCTCAATGACGGGAGAAATTCAAAGTTTGGGGAGTATTGAGGTTGGCAATCTCACAAATTAATGGAAACCTATATCAGGATCATCGTATAAACCAATATCAAGGTTTTTACTCCTTAGAAATGCTACCATCAATCCTAAAAATCTCAAAGACAAAAAATGTCTAAAGTTGGGTGTTTTAACCCCTCTACAGCCACCAAAAAAAGAAGGTGAAAGGGTAACCAAGTATCAAAACATGTGGCAAGTATTGTTGGGACGACGCAAACTTTCCCTCAAGTTGAAAATAATTCGAAGTGTTACAAGGTAATGTTCGAAGTATTGGTTTTAATGTGTTCGTAAACAATGAGAATTCAGTTATATAATCTCTTTGGGCAGAAAAGACTCGCAGACCAACAATAATAAACTTGTTGTTAACAGGGACCTTGAATGTTTTACAAAACTAAAAGTTTCTAACCTCTAGTGGATTTTGGGGGCTTAAAAGCCACTAACTAATGTCGGTGTTTGTGCTGCCACCAGTTGTCGTTTTACCTGTGACAACAGCAGGTCAATATAGTACCGAAAGATGTGTGCTAGAGTATCTCCGACTCTACAACCAGTAAGGAGCCCTCGGCTCAGACACATAACTCAAAGCGTTTGAGTAAATATGTACTTAATCATCCAGCATAAAGTGAGAAGTAAAAGCCACATTACAACTGATCTGTTAAGGCACAAGTTCTGCCTTTTATAGGCATTACATAGGAAGCAAATCTTAGGAATAACCAATCACATGAAAACAAGGTATAAAGATCAAATGAACAGTCATATATAAACAGGTAACGAATCAATGGCTAGTATGCAGTTGAATAAATAGAGCGCCAAGCAAGGGTAGGTAGAGTCATAAGGTGTACAGCCAATCACAGCGTTAGCCACTTCCTGTCCTTGGTTTACTGTCTTTATCAGCCTTTGATTTTGCCCTTTTGGCTAGTTTGCGGGTGGTTATCTCCCAGATACTTCCTTTTGCTTCTCCCAGGCTATTTTGTAACTCTCAGGTTAGGCTCAGTCACTTCCTGCCAACCCTGCAAGGTCGGTATAGCTTGCTTCAGGGTCGGTATAGCTTGCTTTAGGGTCGGTACTACCCTAAACAGGGTCGGTACTGAGTCATACGCAAGATCGGTATTGAGTCATAAGCAGTGTCGGTCAATCCTGCATTGATTTTGACCATTCCAGCTATCTAGCGTTTAATACAAGGCTGCTAGTGTGTAATTACAGTGTGCGCAGAGATAGATGCCCGGCTGTCAAAATAAGTTTCACATTCAAAATCTCCATGGTCTCTTGATCATTTACACAAATTTTTGTGAATATCAAAATAATATAAGGTTGTTAATTATTTATCAGTAGCCTCCATTGTTTTTTATTATTATTACACACAATATCATTTTGGGACAAATAATTAAAGTATTTAAGAGGGTTTCATTGGCAAAGTAAAAAGTAAATTTGAAAGATAACCACCGAAACATTGTCTTGGCAGTCCTTTGTTGACTTTCAAGCATTATAAGTATTTTTCTCTCTAGTTCATACAACCAAATAAAAAACCATTACCGATGTTGCGCGATGGCATTCTTGTGGTTTTGTGGTTTTTGATTGAGATTTTGAGGCTTTTTTTTCAAAGCCAAACCTAGCAAAGAAGTAATCATTTTAGAACAAAGTTTTGCCACCTTTTCATTGCTGCAATTTTTTTTGTGTCTCTGACAAATATTTCTCTTGTAAAATGCAAATTCACACACCGGCCTCCCCTCGGCCTCGCTTGGTGGTTACCCGCTATGTCGC
>CALYOO010000326.1:0-39600 GCA_945261195.1 Cryptosula pallasiana
AATAGAGCAATCCATAGAATAAACCAAGAAAGGCAACACTCAAGTTGTTAGCATAATCGGGAAGACAACACCAATGAATTAATTCGCCATGAGCAGTTAGAAAGTATCGAAACCGGATATATCATATATGTACATGGATATATGCATATATACATCCTTTTTATAACATATGATGATGATCATTAAACTAACTAGTTAGTAGTTATTATTATTAACATCTGCATATGTATATGCCAGACATTTATTTATGATTCTCGTGCATTTATTTTAAAAATTAGTATACAATATTAATTTATGGTTTAATTGAAATTTTACTCTATCATAATACATGATTATGTTCTGACTGCTTTTGACGCCCATATTTGCAACGTACTGCTCATAACTTAATTACTGACAATTCATTCTGCTTGTTAAAGTATTTGCGCGTACTTGTGCTACTAGCAGCCCAACAGTCCCGAGTACTGCGTACAATGCAATTCTATTAATTGAAAGCAACGACGCGATTGCAAAGAGACACTGTGTGCGAATAAAAAAAAGTGCGAAGCGTCGCCGCTATGGTTATTAAAAAAAAACTCAATTCACAATTGAGTATTTTTTCAGGTGTCGTGTGAACCAGCCTTGCAGGTGTGAATGGGTTGTCCAGATTATCACGGAGTAGTAACACAAATAATACCTCTATCAATGATTTTGAAGTAGTATTGTGTTATTGGCACTGAGCTACTAACTGCAATGATCATATAAGACCTTATATGATCCTTGGTACTAGCATCATAGTGTCCACTGAAATTGTTTATATTATCATTAAATAATATTGTTATTAATTGGTAATATTATAAATATTAATGTAAAAAGAACTCCCAAAAATACTCAACTAAAAAAAGAACTGAGTCCGCCAAAGTGTAGAGCTTGTTTCAAAACCCTGTCAGAAGGAGCACATTTTTTTTATAGAGACCTGTGAACAAATTTATGACTATTTTTAACACACTGCACATTGCAATGATCAATGTCAATGGAAAAGGACTCTTGTCATTGAGCTCGTGCTGTAAACTGAAACCGCTTCAAGTACGCACGGACGTCAGTTGACAAGACACGCGTAAACTTACTAGGCGCCAAATTGTATGCTCTTTCCAGTGGTGATAAATACTAGTCAAACTGTTTTCATCACCAAATCATGTCACGGCGACTTCAAATTAAATAGTCATTTGAAAAAGTCTATTGAAACACTCTCAAGACATTACAGAGGAGCACAATTTCCAATCAATGGAGCTCAAGCAATGCATGGAATATACAAAATAGATTAAGTGCTTCAAATATTGGTTTATGACATAAGGTTAAAGTGTAAGTGTGCGCTTTCCTTAACAAAAACCTACTTTCGCATATTATAACCAGAGCTCATTCATTTTACAGATATGTTTGACTTTTCCTTGAAAAACAAGTTTCCCTAACTAAGCACTACTTCGATCGATTAATTTTTATACATTTAAAAAGTTTTTGAAATAGGAAAATGATATGGCTTTGTTTTATCTCTTCAGTCAGTGTGGCTTTTGATAGTTTCATCAAGTTTTATGTTTTTACAAAACAGTTTGGGGCTGACTCCTGCCCAAACACATGTATCAGGATCAAACAGAGTGAATGCCTCCCAAGCGCTGTCAAGTTTTCAAGCAAAATGCCAAACTGATGGAATACAATGTGGACTTAGAGCAGACGTGTACCTACTGGCAGATATATATGGACGATATCTTCACAATACCTGCAACTATACATATGCCATCATCCCAGAGCCAGCACGAATTACCAACAATGATCCTGTCCCCTGTTACGAGGTACTTGAAACTACTGAATTGTGGTAATAGTGTGCTAGATCTCAGTAGATCCTGGTTATTGCCATGTTTTTTTTCCAAGCATATAGCCGAGCGGCTCTTACTTCATCATTTACTTGAGTAAAAAACTTGAGAGCTTACAGTAAAAAATATAAAACTGAGTGAAAATGTTACATCGGAGGGAGTCTCATTATGAAAAATTTTCTAATCCTGACTATATTATGGATGAATTTTATTGCACTCACATGTTCGCACTTGTCTGTTTTCCAACTAATCTGGCCTCACTTAGATAACTATTAGATGACCGGAACACTAGTATTAGTTGATACTGAGCTGACCACTCCTGTTTCGGTAAGGTACCGACACCGCATCAGTATTATATTGACCTTGTACCGGCCCTTCATGAATCATTACTGATCATGTGGGAGCCATACCAGGCCAGCAAGAAGTGGGTCTTCATAGCCTGGGACCTGGAAATAACTTAAGAAGATATAGAAGGCCAAAACTGCAAGATATCTACTCCTATATTCAAGAAAGACACAAACCACAAAATAGAAAAACTGATATACCAACAGCAGGAAATAGAAATGCCGAGGATTGGCCAGTGAGCCTATGACTCCGCCCACCACTTTTGAGCCCCATAGACGTTTAATTCTAAATACCTTATTCTATTCGTCTATATTAATATCTGCCTGCCTATTTGTCACATTATGCTTCACTTGTTTTGTTGGTTGTTTTACCATTTGAATTTTTGTGCTCTGCTTATAAAACGCAGAACTTTTACCATACTAAATCAGTGTTGTATTGAGATTTACAATTGTTCATATCCTTTACACAAATAAATGGATTATACTCTAAAGCTGTGAGTTATGCCTTTGAATCGAGGGCTCTATACCAGTTGTCGCGTAGAGAGCTCTCCTTCACTCTTAATTTGGTGTAGTACTGGCCTGTTATTACCTCTACGAGAAAAGTAAGTCGTGGTAGCATTCAGCCGGAATGCTACAGACTTCGCTGTTTTAGTGAACAAGGGGTTTGGCATTCACAGTACTCAATTGGTGGATTGAAAGGCCCCAAAATTTGCAAAAATAATATGGTGATTTTAATCACAAAAAAGATTACAAATGCAGCAAAACTTTAATGGGATAAGATCTCTGTTAAAACACATGTGAAGGCCTGTGAAACTAAATTGAAAATATAAAAGCCTTAACATTTTCGTACTGAAAAGTTTTGTCAGGAAAAAGGTTCCTTGCTGCTTGCTTGATAAATTTTGAAACTTTTGAAAATTTAGTGAGTGTAAAGGTGTACTTTTTAAGTGATTTTTTGAGGAAAACACCCTGCGATTAGATCTATTGGTTTGATATATGCGTAATGGTAACTCAAGTGATAAATTATATAATTGTATCGATGTTCAGTTTAGCTTAATTTATTTTTACTTGGACTCAGAGCCTAGTTAGAGCCCAGATCCGATCGATTGGACACTATAGTTTAAAAACCCTGTTTATTTAGTTCAAATGGTTATTTGTGTTTAAACTACAGTTGAATGTAATAACTACAATAACTGTCAAATAATAACTTACACATTTATATTATGTGCAAAAGCTACTTAGGAACGCTAAATAAAAAAAACGAGCTGGCGTCCTCATGCAGGCATTTCAATAAGTTCCTCGTAGCCAATTTTAAGTCAAAATAGCCAAGGGATCAACAAACTTTAACATATAGTTGATCACTTGTATTTTATACCTGAAGATTGGTACACCCATTTTATTTTAGTACCATGAAACAATTTTGTAGTACAATTTAAGTCACTTTTTAGTCAGCACTACACTTTTCCAAGTGGCTTTATCTACCTAATAGCTCATATTTCACAATATTAGAGCACTTTAGTAAAACGCTTTTTATACCTGACTGTAGTAGATATAACCTAAATATTCTAATGAATTATCATTATTATATTGTTGCCCAGCTATTACCAGTTACTGTTAGCATTGCTTGCTTTTTGTTGTATATGAATTATTACTAACTTGGTTATGAAAAGGTAATAGTAGTATAGTGCCCACAGATGGCTAACAAAATGACACAGCCAATCAAATTGCGTTATTCACTAAACCAACCAATAAAATCACGCAAGAAAATTGCCATACTTTGTTCTGATTGTCCATTTTTATTTCCAGCTCTCTTATTGTTCCATTAAAAATCTCGGCTACAAGACGGCAATGTGTAGCCTCTAACCCCCTCCCTCTCATTAGTCCAAGCAAACTGAGGCTGAAAACTACCCCCTTTCAACATGTAAGCAAACTTCAACACTCCTTTGAATCTGTCTAACGATTGACATAATCAATCTTCATTTATTCAACCGCCAAACTCCCATCTGCATCATCTACCGCTCAGCAAAGGTGCCTCAGCCGACCTCCTGTGCTGATGCCCCTTCCGGCAGCAACTGTAGCCCCAGTACTCACCATGACATGCCTCCAGTGACACGACTCCTTTGGTAGTCAAGACCATAGCACTCACCTACCCCGCCGTATGAACCTGCTGTGCCCCAATGGCTCTTCCGTCTGCACGGTGAGCAAACCCACTCATCTGCAAATCTGATGATTTTTTCGAAATCCACACATGTCTCTAGTGTCTAAACTTGAAATTTGCTAGAAAGTCTAGAAAGTTTTGTAGCCATCGCCAAAATGAAATTATTTGAAGTACCATCAAAAATTTACATTTGCTCAGGACCCTATGGAACCCATGCCGTTATTAAGTTAGATGCTCATCAATATTCCTGATCAGCAAATAATTTTTTGACCATGCCACCAGTGAAACATCGGTGCCCTCTGAACTCTCTAGACTTTCCGCCAAAATTCTGGTGAATGATTATGATCATTTCTTAGATTCCGAACCAACGTTGTACCTCAATTTTAGCTGTGACAGAATTTTTTTTTGGCAGATGATTTATTTATAATAATATGAATCACACCAAATATTACAAGGTAGGTATGGATGTAATCTATGCACTGCAATCATCCAACTCATTCTTTCATAGTCCTCCGGTAACAAAGTCAGGTACAGTCTCGGCTCTTTTTATCATCAGTTTCCAATAATGACAAAACTGATGAACATACACTCCTCTTACAATTACCATTCCATAAGCTACACAGTAGTCCCCGCAAAAAATTTGTAAACAAACTCTGAAGTTTCACACCACTATTGATCACCTTTGACGATTAGACTTCGCGAATCCTGTTGCAAGTCGTTCATTAGGAACAAAACCAAACTGTTTTTGGGTTCTTGTCATGCCATACTACCAACCAGTGCTGTCCGGGGGCATTAGATGAGTTGGTATTCATTATGAAAAGTTAATGAGGGGAACATCATACATCACTTGAAATTTATCCAAAGGCGTTGCTTGTTTGTCGTACAAAGCACAAACTTCATCTCCACGTAGTATGACATCAAGTTGCTAACTGTTCATAGCACCAAGCTCACCGTACAGATAGTTTAGTTCAGGTAAAGCTGCATTGTATCATAATTTTGCTGAGAAACCATAGCTAGAGCATTATTTTCTAAAGCTGTGGCCAACTGTAATGTCAGCTGAAAATTCAAATGTTTATAAAGTTCTTGTAGCCTTCCCTTCATCAAAAGGTAATACAGCATGTGCTTTTCGTATCATTTTACCAGGCGATCTCAACCAGTTTTATGCATGGTCTGGCGATTTCCTCACCAGTCACAACGTTTGGAGCATACTTTATGCCCTTTCCCAATCCATCCATTTGTAGTTCAATACGCAGCAATCCAAAATGCCAGAATTTGAAGGGGCTATATACATAATTACCCAATACTTCACCTGAACAAACTAATCTTACAATGACTCCATTCGATCTTTGTGAGCTCGGTTCTAAAACAATCTGTTTTTGAGAAGTCTGAGCTTCAAACCTTTAATTTGTGTTTTCGCTATATTTATTGGATAGTTGATCATACTCACTCCTAACAATTGCTCTACCTGGGCATTGAAAAGTGAAGTGTTAGGACTTATTCACGGCGCACAATAAATCCTGTTAGTAATCAAGATTCTGGCACCTCCTGCAGGAGTACTGGTTGCTCCCATCAGAGAAAGTCTTGGTGAATTGCAAGTAATTTTTATCCCAAACATGATTCCTGGATAGGGAAGTTGTTCCTGATATGTGATGACAAACAAGTTTCCATAAAAATAGTTCAGGTCACTCCTCCAGCAGCTAATCTTTTCCATACACGTGTTGCCTTATCTTTGCCTGTTACATCCTCATCCTCTGAGCACCAAGAATCTTCTGTCCAGCCAATGGTACTCACCAGAGCCCTTCTCTTAGCCTCTTTGCAGAAGTTCAACTCATTCTCCATCCAAGCGCCAAACAAATAGTCTTGTGCGTACTCAACATCTCATTCGTAGAGTTGGAATGTGACTCTGGAAAGTAACTAGTGGGCAAAATTTTCCGATGGCCAAATATTGAAGTTTGCAACAGTGCCATTCAAGTTGCTCTCATCGCTTGCAGCAACTTTTACCGAAATCTACAATCCACTATTTTGCCGATCCACATTTGTACCACCTACACCAGGGGCGGAGAATTGTATTTCTCGTTTTTGAGATCCACCAGCCAGAGTTTGTTACTCATCATCCTCTCTTTGCATGATTTACGTATTTTTGCAAGAACTTTGAATAGTTAAAACTGCTGAGCACACTTTCAGCACTGTTTTCATTGATTTTGAATGTTGTAGCCTGAGACTTGACTTTTCTCAGTCTTGTCAACTCATTGAATCATAAAAGACAATAATTTGAAGCACTACATACTCAGAAAATGTTTTTTATTCCAGATTGGTGAAAACCACTACTACGTCCATTCGCAATCCTTTTGTGACTCTTAATCTTCCTTTTCTTCTTTGTGGTTACATTGAAACATCAGCAAGCAACTCCTTGTTTCCAATATTTTTCATTTCGCCACCCCAACCATCTGTGCTCCTCATTTGATTGCTGTACCAACACTTTCTCCACTGGAAACATCTCTAGCCACTTGGCAAGCTCCTCTGCTGATGTGTTTGCCACTAGTAATGACCCCATTTAGAACTGGAGCGATCAATCAAAAGTCCTTCCAAACAAGCTACCAAGCTGACTTCCAAACAATGTAGAGCGTCCACTAAAACTTGATATATATTATCCAGCCGGAGTAAGTTTTGGGATACTGTTTATTTTCAATGATGAAGTTATCACCATCGACTTCAACTTAATTATTTCTGATAAAGTGTTTATGGCTTTGAGTGTATGCTCCAATTGTAGTATCATGGCCATGCTCTCTTTCAAGAGCTTTATGGAAACTTGCTCTCAGTAGGAGCATAACGATTATGTGGACTCAGTTCTCGGAAAGGTATAACTTGCGGGTGGAATTCAGCTTGCATGATGGGTTAAGGCTGTGCCACTTTAGCAATTTCTTCCAAAAGGCATTCTTGAGTTTGGTTAACTGCTCCATTGATATCAGTAGTAAGACAGGAGCAGATCTTTGTCATGGTGTCTAAGGACAAACAAGTTTTCCTGGTTCCCAGTGCCTCTCTGAGAACCAGGTACCATGATAACCTGAAAGGTAGTTTTTGTGCATCAGTTATTTTGCTTTTAATTTTTTTTTGTAATTGTATGATTAACTAAGTATTTGCTGTGCAGCAGTTGTTTGTATTAGGGTTTGTATGGTGATTTATATTGCGGGGGTCGAGTATTGTATAAACTTGGTATGCATGCCGTTTCTACAAGGTTTGTATCTCACATTGTTGGTTTAACATTTTATGGTTATTGGTATAGTTTTCTTATATAGGAAATAAAATTTAAGCAATATATTTGTACATAGTATAGGTTCTACATGTGTGTTTAAAATGTATTCGTTCAGGAATATACATGAACACGGAAATTGACATTAGTATGAATGTTTACATCACCACGAAAAGTTTATGTCCATGTGCATAACCATTTATGTACATATCCATCTACACATCCACATTAACATCCATGTTTATGTACATCTCCATATTCGTTTATGTACATAATTATATCAATATCCTGATTATATAAATATAAATTTGAATACTGATTGTCATAATAAAAATATATTTGTACATTAACTAATGTAAAAAAGTTAAAGTTTAAGATAAAGAGTTGGTTTATTTTTGGTAAGCGCTAGTAGGTTCTGTTGATACTCCGTCAGAACATACTCATATTTCAGCATAGTAATATGTGAGTCCGCGTTTTAGTTGTCTGTAAGTCAATATCTTTCCATCTTTCATTGTGAAACCACGATTGTTTCTTTTTAATGACTTCTTTGTATTGAACACATTCAGATAACTGTGTTTTCTTAAATTGTTACTCGGTTTGTTTA
Organism: Cryptosula pallasiana; assembly: GCA_945261195.1. NCBI lineage: Eukaryota > Metazoa > Bryozoa > Gymnolaemata > Cheilostomatida > Cryptosulidae > Cryptosula > Cryptosula pallasiana. The sequence continues at coordinate 8,198 of CALYOO010000326.1, forward strand.
AACCTTTGAAGCTAAACACGTTTCATTTTTAACCCCAACAGTAGTAGGATTTGGGGTTAAGCGCAACACTTCCATCTCCCATAAATTCCTCTTTGAACAACGTGGGTATTCTGTTTAATGTTCTGACACTTTGTCACAGCATTCAAACATGTTCCATTCTGCATCCATTTTTTTGATCCTCAAAAACTCATCCCTATGTTTGTCGCAGTATGTACATGGAAACCAATTGGTGTAATTGACATAAAACTTTCTTTTAATATCTGCTGTTACCAATATTTCTAATGATCCACTCAAAGCCATGTACGTGCTATCTTTATCAATTTTTATGTACAGGAAACCACTTCTGTTGATGCATTTATAATTAAAAAAAATAAATTGTAATATTTAGAGTTATGACTACTGTTTAAGTTAAGTATTAGGTTAACAGAGGAAAACTAGAGGTTATTTACTTGTCCATAAAGTCGTAGTAAAACTGTAACATTCTCAGCTTTGCGTATTGTAGTAAGAAGAAACCTAAGTAGACCTGAACATTCATACTCAACTGATACGAATAGCATAATGAATAATAGCATAAAATTTAAGAATGTAATAGTTTCTGTATTGAGTCTACTTAGGTTTAGGGAGTACCATTCTTTAACCACTAACGATTTTGTAGAAACCCTTCGATATCTCCTCCATAGAAATGAATTTGTTCCCTCTGATGCGGAATGAAGCTTTTCTTGCAACATCGACGTACTTGACATGTGTATGCTTTTCCTTGTTGGTGATTGTTTTTCCATAGGCAGCATTTCCTACCAATTTACTGGTAGTGGTGAGCAACTCTTGACAATGATCCCTATCTCCCACTCCCTAGAATCCGAAACCGATGTTCCAAAATCTCAAAAGCATTTTTATGGACATACATGTATTCCCTGAGCTGATAATCTTTGGTGAATTTTAATCCCTGTTTCAAGTACCGCTTCAACAATGCGCTCATTAGCATTATTTTCTCTCCAAACATGCTTCCAACTGGCAAGCGTTGAGGGGTTTTCAGGAATCCTTTGAATTTTGCAAAGACTCTCATCTCGTCACTCAAGTATTCTCTGCTCAACATAGTGTTTTGAAAAAGTGTAGCATTTCGAAAAAATTATCTTTTTGTTCTCAGTGACTTTGATGTCACATATGATAAATCCAAAGAAATCTTCTGATTGAACTCTCTCCATCACTTTTTGGTTTGGTTTCTTTTCAAACTGTTTGGGATAGAAATATTTGTAAAATGTGTTGAAAATATTTAGTAGATTTGTGTGAGTTTTCACTCGATTCAATCACTCACATTCCCAAATCGAGATGACTGTGTAACTTTGAGTTCAAAGATACTCTTCGTCTTCCAACGTGTCTCTATACAGTTGTGCCATTGTTTTTTGTCTAGTAGGCTGAAAATCCTCATGTGTGGCTTTGTTGACAGAGCAGTGATTTCCGTGCTCAAAACAATCGTGAAACCTAAAGAGGACATGGTTTTCAATGCAAGACCCATCGATCGGGAGTCCTCCCTAACAGAGGGAGACTTCTCTCCCATTAAGCTGATGGCTTATGTTGATATTGTTTTTAAAACATTTTGTACTGCAGCCATCTGTGAGCTAACTTGAGAAGTTTTACCAGATGACTATGAAATTCTCAACTTTTCTTCTTAGAGGATATCTAGTAGGCATCAGCTGCATCATACACCATTGATGGAGAACATTTGCATCAACTTTATAGATGCTTTCGCAAATTTTTGAGTCTTTTTTGAGCCAATGTTCCCTAATTTTAGTTATTCTTTTTTGTGGTGCCTGCACATCACCAGACTAAGTCATCCAATGATGTTTTTGTTTATCAAGGAATATAGATCCATATTGCATTTGCCAATTAGACAGATTGGGAGAGTCTGTCGAAAGGAACTGCGGAGTCCTCGAAAATACAAATAGGAAGAAAGTTGCGGATGAAGTGGTAGGTGAGCTTTGTTGAACATGCAGCGAATTGCCAGACTTGGTAAAGATGTACCATCTTTTAACACATTGACACCATGTCCTCTGTGGATCGCTCTTCGTATTTCCACCACTACAACGAATTTTGTTACGTCCAAGTTGTTGTACCACTTTCAAAAAATTTCTCATGGTTTTCATGTTTTCATTTTTCCAGGCTTTTTGACAGATAGCAAAGTCTTCTTCGCTAACACTTTTCTACTTTAACAAGCAGTAAAAAGCTTTCCTTGGAGGTAAATGTTTCTGTTGCAGTTGGCTCAAGTCTTTCATCCATTTGCAAGGAAAAAGTAATTTTATGACTTTGCATTTGTGCGCTTGAGATACATTTCATAACTGTATCTAGGAGCAATAAAGTTTGTACAATCCCAAAACAAAAGAGATCCTATACCGTCTGTCAATTGCTGTAGCATGATACTTTTCTCCACTTCGATGTTGAAGTTATGCGAACTGAATACTAGAATATGCCAGCTTTCTATGTACTTAGTCAACTAATGCAGAACTCTGGAAAGTCCTAGCCTAGGTTTTGTCTAAATTTGTGTTGTTCAAGGGGATATTGATCACGGAACTTTTGTTCGGCTTCTTCCATCTGAAGTATCTCTTCCTCCACTTGTTTTATGATTTGTGAATAGTTTTTTTCACACAGACGTATGTTTCTTTGCTGATGTTTGCCAAATGTTGAAAATTTTTTTCCAAAGCACTGTTTATTATCACCATTGTCGAAAATACAATTGATACAACTCAAAACCTGGTACGTTTGAACAGTGGGAAATGCTTAAGAGTTTACGTTCACTGGTGTAGAAGGTGGTTTTCGTATCTCTATTGCCAGTGCATTCGGGTAGCAAGCACTCGATATCATATGTGGAAAAAATACGGATACTATCTCAAAGGTTCATCCATGCTGATGGTTACTCCGAATTGTTCCTTTGGCTTGTCAAAAAATTCAGCGCTAGGTTTGTGTTCACCTTCGGCAAACTGCATGGTCGATGCATCAGACGTTGTGCATTTGTGTCTTTTCAAGTTATCCAGTCCGCAGAAACAAAAAGAGCGTGTTGGACAGTTGTAGGCTCTTGCAGATCCTTCCAAGTTTGTGATGAGACTAAAGTGTTTGGCATAAAAATCCAGATATATTTTTCTCTCGTACCTCGAATTTGAACTCCAAATTGCTGTTAAAGTTTTGTCTTCATGTAGAGCAGACATGGTTAGTAGTAATATATGAGCAGATCTCCCTACCAAGTGTTTTTTTGTGGATCTGGTCTTGGGGGTTATGCAATGAGTTACGACGTTGGGTGATTTCGCCGAGTTTATATTGTATTTCATTTGAGAGGTATTTGAGTGGCATTTGAGTGGCATTTAAGTGGCATTTGAGTTTTGATTATTTTTTTACTTGATTTGAACTCATATGCCAGCTAGATTTTGAATGTATGGCATTTAAGTTTTGATATTTTTTTCACATAATTTGAACTCATATGGCATCTTGAGAGAGAGGGGAGAAAAGACAGAGAGGAGAGAGGAGAGAGAAAGGAGAGAGGAGTTTTATCTACATTGAATAACTATATTGATCAAAAATGAAACATTATATGATTATATACATTGATTACATAATAATTAGGGAAAATCTTCCTATATAATATAGCTAGAGTCAGTAAATACTAAGTAATACAAAGCACTACAACTTGTAATGACAATCAATGTATACATAAATACATATGGTATCTTGAGAGAAAGAAAGAGAGAGAGGAGAGAGGGAGAGAGAGAGGAGAGAGGAAGAGAGAGAGAGGAGAGAGGAGAGAAGAGTTATATCTACATTGAATAAATATATTGATCAAAAATGAATCATTATATGATTATATACATTTATTACATAATAAGTATGGAAAATCTTCCTAAATAATATAGCTAGAGTCAGTAAATACTAAGTAATACAAAGCACTACAACTTGTGATGACAATCAATGCATTCATACATACATACATACATATGGTATCTTGAGAGAGAAAGAGAGGGATGAGAGAGATCTTTTAGTTTTCTATACATTCATGTACATATGGTTGATTATGTACATATTTATGGGTATATTTATATCTACATAGAGAGAGGAGATATATCTAAATTGAATAAATACATTGATTAAAAATGAATCATTATATGATTATATACATTTATTACATAATAAGTAAAGAAAATCTTTCCATATAATATAGCTAGAGTTAGTAAATACTAAGTAATACAAAGCACTACAACTTGTAATAAATACAAAGTAATAACAGTTATTGCATAGTTTGTTCCTTTACAATGATGTTTTTGATGTACTGATGTTTGGTAAAAAAAACTACATTAGTTAAGTTTTAAATTCATATGAAAAAAATTTGTGTCAATTTAGTATCTACTCCATTATATATTTACAATATTACTTTGTAATTATTAGTGAAAGAAATTATGAAATACCGGGGAGTAATTAAGTAATTCAGTAAGGAAATTGGTTGGAATTGAAGTAATATTATTTAAATACAACATTGCTTTGCAACAACTATTAATAAAAGCAATTATGAATGTTGATGAGTTACTAAGTAATCTAGTAAAGAAAACTGATTGAAATTACGGTAATATTTGTTAAAAGATACTTGCGACATGTTTTATCAACGAAAAAATCAAACAATTTTCAAAATAATTACGATTAACTAAGTGATTCAGTAGGAAAAACCAACTGAAACACACAATATCCGTTTTGAAATATTTACAATAAACACAATTGGGTAATATTTGTTAAAAGATACTTGCAACATGTTTTATCAACGAAAAATTCAAACAATTTTCAAATGTTTACGCGTAACTAAGTGATTCAGTAGGAAAAACCAACTGAAACACGCATTATCCGTTTTTGAAATATTTACGATAAACACAATTGGGATATTGCTGTTATCAAAGAAATCAAGCGAGTATCAAATGTTTACGAGTAACTAAGTGTTTCAGTTGAAAAAAATCGATTGAGATCGTGTGACATCCGTTACAAAATATTTTACGTCAAGTTACCAACGAGAAAATAAATATTTCTTAGAATATCCGCTATAGCGAGTTACGATAATTTTTACGCACCTTGAAGGTTTTCAGTCCATTTTCAGTCAGATCAAAATTTATGCGAGACGTTTTAGGTATTATTTCAGTCGACGTAATGTTACCAGTCCATTTTAAAAAGGAATTAATTATAATATAACGCAAGTGCCCCGCAAGTGTCATTTTACTAATAAACTCATTCCAGAAAAGACATTAATCATCATCTCGCTTAATCCTATATGTTTTGATCTTTTTAATATCAAGTGTTATAAAGTCGCTCGAGAAAAGTCATTAATTACACCTAAGCACTATTTATTATCATGCTATTTCTATTTAAAACAAAACAAAAAACGTCCATAGATGATGGAATTATAGGTCGAATTCAACCTAAAAAGGAAGAGAACTTGATTGCATCTATCTCCTGTTTTTTATTGTTTCATTACATATTAGTTAATACAGATACAGCCTTCCACCAAAACGGATTTGTGGTTTTACTTTTAATCCTAGTTATCTCCGCTATCGTCTAAAAAACATGAGCAAAGCATGACTTTATCCACTTGTTTTATTAGTTAGACTGTTACTTTTTTTAAAATATCTCATTGTTTTTTTGTGTGAAATACAAATAATGTATCAACATACATAGTATATTTTCTATTTTTAGGAAGCTGTTTTGTCTAATAAATCAAGAGTTATATGTTACATATACATATTTAAATGCTATCAGATATCTTTAAAGTGTTTATTACATTCCTAACTCATACTTAATGTTGTAAACTATAATTGAAGTTCTCACATTTTAATTTACTGTCTGATGATATAAAGATGGAGCTACACTACATCATTGTTTTGCTGATGATGTGTCTATATGATTGTTTGTGGTAGTGTGTGTTATAGTAGAGTATATCAATAAACTGCAATTGAACTAGTTATTAAATGCTATCAGCACCTGTAAAGTATTTTATTACATTCCGAACTCATACTTAATGTTGTAAACTATAATTGAAGTTCTCACATATTAATTTACTGTCTGATGATATAAACATGGAACTACACCGCATCAATGTTTTGCTGTTGATGTGTCTATATGAAAATTGTTGCTATAAAAATATGTTTGAAGGATGTGAGTTGTCATTCAAATGAAATGTAAGTTTCATCCTAGCTAGTTATATTTAAAAGAGTATCAACCTAGAGGTTGTAAAATTTGTTTATCCAACGCTCTACATTCAAAAATTTTAGCTAGATGGAAAGACAGTTTACAGGGGTCTATGTGGTGGTTAAGCTTATTAATCTATCTAATCTCTATCTCCCTATTTTTTTAACCAACTTCCTAATTGTCTTCCACTTTTTTAAAAAACAATATCATTTATCATAGTAATAATCAGAAAATCAGTCTACAAATTAATCTTGATAAATGACTTCAATGTTTTGTATATAAGAGAAACTATTTTTTTTAAACAGTATCAGTTTTCATTTGTACTTCATTTCAAGTATTAGTCTGCGAAACTACAAAAAATGGCTAGCAATATTCCTACAACAAATGAGTAAGTTATTTATACTATCTTTTACAATTTTGTTGCAGTTACATTTATAAATTTATACAAATGTATATATATATATATATTACTTGTAGGTCTACAACCTCAAATGATGCATTAGAACTAAATATAGATGAAATAGATTTCAGTGCCATGTAAGTATATTATTGAAACTTTATTATTCAACTGTATTATATAGAGTTTTTAATTAATCACAATCTTGATTTATTGTTTTATTAAGCTCTACCGATGATGAAACAATGAGGTGGCTGGAAGAATGTTTTAAGGAAACGGAGAAGCCAAAAAAGACCAAGCCTACCACGCACATTGCTATGAGTAAGTATTTTTCTGTATTATGAAAAATGTAAATTTTTCTGTAGGTAAAATAATAACGACTCTACATTTACTACGTTATTTTTGTAGAGAAATCATCTACACGCTTTATTGCAAGCGCGTGCTATATAGGGAAAGATGAATCCTTTCTCTCCTATGATCGCCACACATTTGAATGTAAGTATGATAAAAATATTATTTACTACATACTCATTCAATTTTAATAAATTTTTTTCAAAAACTAACATAATTACATTCGTATTTTCTATTTTAGTTCAAGCAGAGAACCTGCAGCTAGAACAGTACAGAAGCAGAAGTGTTATAGATGGGGAAATAAAAGATGATAAGGAGTGCTTCAAGTGTAAGTGATATGCATTATCTTTATATACATATACCATACTCAAGACAGTTATCTATATATATATATAATGAGAATTTGTTTATTTTGCTTGTAGATATCAATAACAAAAACACAAGGTATTTTCTTTCAGTGCTTACGTTGTTATTGATAGCATATTGTACAAAGACGCTGAGCGAAGCACTGAAAGAAAAAAAAGACAGTATTTCGTGTATATTTTGTGGTAAGAAGTTTAAATTAGGGAAGATGCATGAGCCTGGCCGAGTTCTTTCAAGACATTTTTTTGCTCACTTGTTTATTTTTTATTGTTTATGCGGAAAATCACATACAACTTTGAGAGAACTCCAGCAACATACTTGTATTTTGAAAACTAAAATGTTTTTTGTTGTTGATATTGCTAGTTATAATAATTTTGTTTTATTTATTAATAAAAAATATTCTGAGTTAGTTATGAACATTACTTTTCCAAAAAATTTTATGTTAGTATATCTCTATCTAATAGAAGGTTATTTTTCTGAAAACGTCGATTTAGATTTTGAATTAGGGTGTAAATGGTTGGCAATAGCTAAAAAACCGGTTGCTGGAGATCGAAAGCTTTTACTTAAAACCCAGCGTAAAAAAATGAGAGCACTTATATCTTCAGATTCTGATTTTTCAGAAACTGAAGAAAGTAATAATGACTTAATTTCTGTTGCTAGTCCACAGTGCAGTCCAAAAACCAGTGTTTTAGAATCTAATACAACAGATAACCCACAAACTCAAGTAGATTTAAAACAAAGCCAAAAGATTGATATAACTTCACTTAAATTAATTTTGAATATAAAAGATGGACTGAAAAAAAAGGGTTTTAATGATTGTGTTAAATTGAAATTAGCGTCTATTAGACAGAAAATGCAAAAAAATTCAAATTTTTCTCAAGAAGAAATTCTTGTATTAACTGCACTCTTAGGTGAGTTTTAAAATTTTTATTTCACTATATTTTTTAATATTATCATGGCTCTGGAATAGGCTTTATGCAACTATCCTATTTTATAATTTCTTACCACAAAATATATAGTTAATAGGATGTTTTTTATAAATACTCTCTATATATATATATTATATATACAGACAATAGTCTGTGTTTTTATGAATACTTTATTCATATGTATACACTTCATGTAAAATTGTTCTGTCATTAGTTTACCTAATGCATTATTTTTATTTGTTTTGTGGTTGAGAACTCCATACGCTTCATTCTTACTGTATTACTTTGCATAATATTACAAAATAAATATTACATCAACTACCTTCATACTGCATCCAAGTGATGAAACAGTAAACTTCACATCTGTATTACTGAATCTATAGCATTGTTATGAAAAAGACTATAATTACTTAATTATTATGTCATATCGTGACAAACTATCAACACCCAATTCACAAAACTGTAAAACCTAAAGTATAATGCTTGTGGTTGTAAAAAGTCTTCTACTGTTTTGGTTTCTCAAACAAATTATAAAACATTTTTCACAATTTTTTGTGTAAAAGCGGAGTTGTCTTACCATTTTGACACAATGTGCCGACAACTTTTACATATTTTTTCAAAAACGAAGTTTAGAAATTATAAATGGGAGTTGTCTTAACATTTTTGAAAAATGAGACGATAACTTGAAATATTTATTTTTGTGTCGGAACATTGAAATTTTGTAACATTTTAGAGTTGTAGCCCCGAAAGTTTTACAAATTGGCTAAATTACTAATGTTAAATATGAATAAAATACTTTATTACACTAAATATATACAAATTATTGCACAATACAAATAATATATAATTTAATGTTCATGAGTTGTTGCTGATAGATTTGGCGAGCCGACGGTCATTCACTTGTACACGTATCCTATCTAAAAGCATACATAGATGTTGTTATAACAACTACATTATACTATGGTGAAAAATACGGCTATTAGTAGTAGTAATATATGAGCAGATCTCCCTACCAAGTGTTTTTTTGTGGGGTCATAATCTGGGGTGATGCAATGGGTTACGGCGTTGAATGAATTCGCCGAGTTTATATTGTGTTTTATTTGAGGGGTACTTGAGTGGCATTTGAGTGGCATTTAAGTGGCATTTGAGTTTTGATTATTTTTTACTTAATTTGAACTTATATGGTATATAGATTTTGAATGTATGGCATCTAAGTTATGATAATTTTTTACATAATTGTATACATAATTATAACTCATAGGATGTCTAGATTTTGAATGTGAGGCATTTAAGGTTTGATAATTTTTTGTAATTCCGAGTCATATGATATCTTGAGAGAGAGGAGAGAGAGGAAATATATCTACATTGAATAAATACAGTGATTAAAAATGAAACAATATGTGAATATATACATTTATTGTGTAATAAGTAGGGAAAATCTCATATAATATAGCTAGAGTCAGTAAATACTAAGTAACTGAAGTTTTTAGCTATTTCAACTGGATAAAAAAGTACAGTCACTCGTATAATGCTTAGGATAGGAAGATCTTCAAATGTTTTGCAAACCGGAACTTTTGGTGAGTTAGTCACCTGAGAACCTTTAGACTTTTCTATGAATTATTATATGATTATATACACTTATTGTATAATAAGTAGGGAAAATCTTTCCATATAATATAGTTAGAGTCGGTAAATAGTAAGTAATACAAAACAGTACAACTTGTAATGTCAATGAATACACAGGCTTTTTTTATTCATTCATTATCCGCTTGAGACTACCTGTTGTCAGCATTTGATATTGAGTTTACATACCATCAACACCAAGCTGTTCATCAAAATCTTGTAATTCGTTTTCTAGGAATTCCTTAAGAACTTCATCCTCATTATTCGTTTTTGTTAGCACCTCATTGGAACTTGTTTGTGTGCAATATTGCTCCCAATCACTAGCGTTGGTTGAAGAAATGAAGACAACATTGTGGTATGGAATAGGATTTCCATTCTTACTCTGTTTTTTTCCTTTGTAAATCATCACACCAGGTACACATCTTTTAGCTTCCTCGTTATATGTGATTGTTAGTAAAAGCGTTCTCGTCTCTCTTTTTCCATTCTTTTCAGCCACATAGCGAATGCAATTTACAATGGATTCTTCTCCATTGAATCGGAAAGGAATGAATCTTTCTACAACTTCGATGTAAGCAAAAATGAAACAATCTTTGAAATTACTGAGATACCCGATGTCGCAAGCGAGTTTGAGTTCTTCTTCACTCATTTTTCTCAGTGTTTCAGCTTCAGCAGTAGCTTCCATTGTGGTTAAGCGTTTTGTACTGATACGTTTGACATTGTAGTAAGTAGTCTCTGGTTTTTTTGAGTTTTCCATCTCACCCAAGTACAAAATGTTGAAAGGTAATGGGTAGTTATCAACATTGAAGCTTTCAACTACTCTACTTGGACAAACAACTTTCTGAAAATTCGCTCCAGTTGAATTATCAAGATAAGTGAGAATGTAGTAGTTTCCGTATGCACCAGTACTCTGTTCAATAGAAACGATTTGCAAAACTGATGGAACAGGAAGTGATGCTAGTGTAAGAAACCCTCCAATCTTTTTCAAATCACATGCCTTCCATTTTTGGAGAGATTTGGCCATCTTGAGAGCTCTGTCAGCATCAGTGAGCAATTCTTTTTGTTCCATATTGTTTGATGTTGTGGGTAAAACCAGTTTTGGAAGAGCTCGTCTCTTTATTGTTGCTTCTTTTGTGACAGAGTTAGAGTTTTTTCTTTTGGAGGGTGTTTTGAATGTTTATTGTTTGTTTTCGATTGGCTTTAAATCCGTGTAAGAAGCAGAAAAATCCTCCATAGTGTTCTAAAAAAGAAAGAAATAATATATAATTCAGCTTTTCATGTGGAACTAAAAGATTATTTATTTCATACTTTACATTATAGCTAAACTAATTTTGATCTTTGCTAGGTAGGGAATAATAAGTTTTTTAAATTTTACCTTTTATAAAGAGAAAGTTTCTAGTAGTTGCAATGGAAAGTGTAGTAGATGTTGCTCCTCCGATCACTGTTGTAGAACTGGATGCTTTCTGTGTGAAAACAGTGGCTCTTAAATAGCTAAAGTTGCACTGGTTGAACTCTATGAATACCAACCTTCTTTATAACATAACTATGAATCAGAATTTTGTCCACGCGAAAACCAATGTTTTCGCGGGAATAAATAATTTATTTTCACGCGAATAGAAACTGTTGCTTTCGCGGGAATACAAATTTTATTTTCACGCGGATACAAACCAGTGCTTTCGCGGGAATAAATACTTTATTTTCACGCGAATGGAAACTGTTGCTTTCGCGGGGATAAATAAGTTATTTTCACGCGAATAGAAACTGTTGCTTTCGCGGGAATACAAATTTTATTTTCACGCGGATACAAACCAATGTTTTCGCGGGAATAAATAATTTATTTTCACGCGAATGGAAACCGTTGTTTTCGCGGGAATAAATAATTTATTTTCACGCGAATAGAAACTGTTGCTTTCGCGGGAATACAAATTTTATTTTCACGCGGATACAAACCAATGCTTTCGCGGGAATAAATACTTTATTTTCACGCGAAGGGAAACCGTTGCTTTCGCGGGAATAAATATTTTATTTTCACGTGAATGGAAACCACTGCTTTCGCGGGAATACAAATTTTATTTTCACGCGAATACAAACCAATGCTTTCGCGTGAAAATATTTATTCCCGCGAAAGCAACGGTTTCCATTCGCGTGAAAATAAAGTATTTATTCCCGCGAAAGCATTGGTTTGTATCCGCGTGAAAATAAAATTTGTATTCCCGCGAAAGCAACAGTTTCTATTCGCGTGAAAATAAATTATTTATTCCCGCGAAAACAACGGTTTCCATTCGCGTGAAAATAAAGTATTTATTCCCGCGAAAGCATTGGTTTGTATCCGTGTGAAAATAAAATTTGTATTCCCGCGAAAGCAACAGTTTCTATTCGCGTGAAAATAAATTGTTTATTCCCGCGAAAGCAACGGTTTCCCTTCGCGTGAAAATAAAGTATTTATTCCCGCGAAAGCATTGGTTTGTATCCGTGTGAAAATAAAATTTGTATTCCCGCGAAAGCAACAGTTTCTATTCGCGTGAAAATAAATTATTTATTCCCGCGAAAGCATCGGTTTCCATTCCCGCGAAAACAAAATATTTATTCCCGCGAAAGCAACGGTTTCCATTCGCGTGAAAATAAATTATTTATTCCCGCGAAAGCATTGGTTTTCGCGTGGACAAAATTCTGATTCATAGTTATATTATAAAGAAGGTTGGTATTCATAGAGTTCAGCCAGTGCAACTTTACCTATTTAAGAGCCACTGTTTTCACACAGAAAGCATCCAGTTCTACAACAGTGATCGGAGGAGCAACATCTACTACTACATCCACTGAGTATTAAAAGTTTTTCTGTGTGAATTTGAAAATTTTCATTGAACCTAAGACTTAATTATCTGACTTAATTATCTCACTTAAATTTTTGTCTACTTAAAAAGTAATGCTTTCACACAATAAATCACTCATTCTAACAACAGTAACTGAAGCCTCAACATCTACTATATAATATACCAACTGACTACTAGGAGTTTTATTCACAAGGTAAAATTTATTAGCTGAGACATTTAACTTACCTTTTTATGTGCTATTGTCACTTCTATTAAAAAGTAATGATTTTATTGTTATTATAGTGCTATGGAAACAGAAGAGGATGATACTGATGTAGACATACATAAGGAATGGGAATGGCTCATGAAAAATCAAAATGATATCAGTTTTTCAAACGCTGATAATGAATACATGAATGATGAATGCGATGCTGAATATGAAAATGAAATGGAGATGGAACTTGAAAATGCTTTTCAAGACAAACCTTCGACTTTTCAAGTTTCAGCAACTACTGAAAATACAATAGCCTTTGATAAGCAGTAAGTTTTTAAAATCATAAATTAATAACGTTAGTAGAGTAATTTTTTTTGCTGTTTTTTTTATAGTCATCTCATGAATCAGCAAAAATAATGCGTTATCTCTTTATTGTAGACAGGACTCAGAATATCAGAGAATTAATGTAAAAGAGAGAGTTGAGAATTCATGTCATAGTACACAGTAAGTTTTTAAAAACCTAACTAATAATAATGTTTGAGCCTTTTTTCCTAATTCCATTTTAAAAATTAATTGATAATGGTGTTTAAGCCATTTTTTCTTCTGTTACATTTCATACAAAATGTATATGAATGTTTTATAGAACAACTATTATGTGTTAACATTTCTATTGTAGACAAAGTTTAAATTATCAGGAGGAGAATGTAGAAGAAAAAATCCCTGAAATTTCCCCTAATTGGAAATGGTTAGAAGAAAATCTCATTTGTTTTCGTTTACCCGATGAAACAATCAATCAAATAAGATTTGGTGCTGAGCCTTCACCACCAAAGACAAGCATAATAGCTCAAGATATAGAGCCGGTTGTGGAGGAGATAGTTGAAGAAAATGAGAATGATCCAATGATAGAAAATGAAGAAGAAGAAGAAGAAGAAGAGGAGGAGGAAGAAGCACAAGAGGAAGAACAAGAAGAAGAAGAAATGGAAGATTTAAATTTTGAAAGACCTACCCGAGCATCAACCCTAGGTATTGTTGATGATAGCACAGCTCCAACCTTCCAAGATGAAGAATGGGATGATTTGATAGCTAGATATTGGGGAGCTATGAAAATGAAACATAGAGCTGGAAAAGTCATAGAACTTTTAAATGTAAGACTTTGGGATGGGATTCCAAGAGACCAAGCTGATACCTACCAAAATGACTATCATGATTCAAGAGTGTTAGAATTGCTAAAAAAAGTTTGGAGACAATTGAGCTCAAGAGCAAAAGTCAACTGTAGCGTAGGTTGTATACTAGAAAATAAAAATGATGGTGAGCTCCGATACTTTCACTCATCATCAAACAATGCTACCGTATATCCAAAAGCTAAACTGATTGAAAGTGAAGGAGATCTTGATGTCTTTTTTGTTGATGTTATGGAGACTGATCATCGTACAAATAGCTTGAGACGGAGACCAAATACGACTTGGAGATTGATGTTAATCACAAACATTTCGTTTTATTTCTACAAACTACTTGGAATGGGAAAAGTTGGATCACCACCAGAGCATTTACCCTCTCACCTCATTAACAACAGACACATACGAACCATGTTAAAAAACACAAAAGGAATACGAATTACCGACAATCTTTGTTTTTTTAGATGTCTAGCATTATACAAAGAACTACAAAAAAACGGTGGAATTGCAAAAGATCCGACAATGAAGGAGGTGAAGGAGTACCAACAACAATATCATAGTTTCATCTATGGTGATAGTGCTAAAAGTTGTGATGAGGAAGGAGTAACAGAAGCTGATTTATTGCTTTTGGAGCGAGCATTTCAACTGAAGATAACGGTGTTTTCTTTAAATGATGATATGACTTCAACAGTTATTTGGAATTCAAACTCCTGTTATAAGGAGAATCTATATTTGGATCTTTATATCAATCACTTCAGTCTTATTACAAACTTGGAAGGATATGTCAGAACCTACAGATGTCCAACGTGTTCTACTTGTTATGACAGATTGGGGAATTTGAAAAGACACAGATGTTCAATCTCAGACGCAACAAATCTGGAGTTTTCTGCAGGGCAATACAAACCTACCGCTACAATATTCGACAAACTGAAGATTCAATTCGGGGTAGATATCGGGTCAGATGATTCCTTGAGATACTTTCCGTTTTTTGCAACATTCGATATAGAGTGTTTGTTACCTAATTGCGAAAAAGATCGAGATACAGACAGAACCATTTACACTAACGAGCATCAACTTTTAAGTATTTCAATTTGTTCAAATGTACCGGGCTTCAACAACCCACGTTGTATTGTCAATAACGGGGATGATGATGAGTGTGTTGGAAAGTTCATTGAACACTTGGAAGATATTAGTGAAAAATCATATAGCCGATTGGAAGAACAATTTTCACAAATCATAAAACAGATAGAAGGTGAATTACAACGATTGGAAAAAGCTGAAGAAAAGTTTCGTACTGATTATGAACAAAATCGTTTCAGACGGAGATTAGGAGCTGAAAAAGTTCTGGATGATTTGTACAGCTATATGAAAAAACTTCCTATTCTAGGATTCAATTCACAGACTTATGATGTTAATGTGATGAAAGGAAAACTGCTTCAAAAATTGAAAGATGTCTCCGGCAAAGATTTTGATTTTGTTATAAAAAAAGGAAACAAAATGCCTGTTATCGGAATAGGATCTTTTTTGTTTTTAGATTGTACAAACTTTATCGCTCCTGGATATAGCTATGAAATGTATCTCAAAGCATACAAATGTGAAGCCGGAAAAGGATTTTTTCCTTATGAATGGATGAAAGACTTGGAACAACTTAATCAAGAACATCTACCTCCAAGAGAAGCTTTTTACAGTTCTTTAAAACAAAAGAACATCAGTGAAGAAGAGTACATAATTTGTCAAGAAGCATGGAAAGATAACAACATGAGGACAATGAGGGATTTTTTAAAATGGTACAACAACTTGAATGTAAAACCATTTGTTCAAGCGTTGGAAAGACAAAGATCGATCTACAGAGAGCATGGGATTGATATGTTAAAAGACGGTATATCTTTACCAGGATTAGCAATTCGATGGATGTTCAACAAAGCTCCTCAACCACCTCCTCCATACCTCTCTACACGCTTGGATTTCCATGAACTTGGTAACTCGTTTCGACAGACTCTCCCAATTTGTCTGATTGACAACAGCAATGCAGAACTTTATCCTCTAATAAAGAAAAACATAGTTGGTGGACCAAGTCTAGTGATGCATAGATATCACGAAAAAGGTATAACTAAAATTAGAGAACATTGGTTGGGAAAAGAAGCAAAAGTTTGTGATAGAATCTATGGAGTTGATGCAAATGCGCTCTATTTATGGTGTATGATGCAATCAATGCCTACTGGTTATCATCGAAGAAGAAAAATCGAAAACTCCTTTGTTGCTGAACCAGTAAAATTTAGCAAGGTAGCTCATAGTTGGTTACAGTTCCAAATGTTTTCAAAAAAAATCAATATCAAGCATCAGATCAATGGAGGAGAAGTTGCTCTTGGACAGCGAGGATTACCAGTTGACGGATTCTGTGTTGAAAATCGTCATGTCTTTCAATTCCACGGGTGTTTTTGGCATGGACAGGACTGCTCTTATAACAATGCTAAAGAACAAGAGCTTCAAGCTAGTGGAAGAAAATCAAAAGCAAATCTGTTTAAAACTACGATGGAAAATGAAGAATATCTTCGAGCGCTAGGTTACACTGTAATCTCGATTTGGGAGTGTGAGTGGATGAAACGTGTAAAAACTCATACAAATTTACAAAAAATTTGTCAACACGTTTTACGATTCTTTCTACCCTAAAATACTTGAAAAAAAACTAAATCAAGAAGAAGTGTTGTCGAGAGTTCAATCAGAGGAATTCTTCGGATTTGTTGAATGTGACATCGAAGTTCCTGAGGAAGAGGAAGAAAAGTTCTCCGAAATGCCTCCGATTTTTAAAAATACGATGTTAACCAGAGAACACTTGAGCGAAGAAATGAAAGTCTTTGCTGAAGCCGAAGGGTTTTTAAAGACTCCTCAACGCTCATTAGTTGGAAGTATGTTCGGAGATAAGATATTGCTAATGAGTCCTTTGTTAAAATGGTACTTGAAACAAGGATTGAAAGTCACCAAAGTTTATCAGCTAATAGAATATATTCCTAGAAAAGCTTTTGAAGCTTTTGGAACATCAGTTTCAGACGCTAGGCGAATGGGAGATGTAGATCCTAGTCAAGAATTACTCGCTACTACTAGCAAGTTGGTAGGAAATGCTGCTTATGGAAAAACAATCACTAATAAAGAAAAACACACCACCATCAAGTTCATCGAAGGGGCGAGAAAAGCTTCATTTCGTATCAGAGGGAACAAATTCATCTCCATGGAAGAGATAGCAGATGATTTTTATGAAATCGTAACCTGTAAACGACTAGTAAGTTTTAAAAACAATTATTTTGCAATTCAAAATTTATATTCTCCAAGTTTACTTTGCTAATCAGTATCACCATCATTTCAGCTAACTATGAACGTTCCAGTACACTTGGGTTTTTCCGTGCTACAGTATGCTAAACTGAGAATGCTACAGTTTTACTACGACTTTATGGATAAGTAAGTAAAACCTAATTCCCTACCATTATTATGTGTAAGTAAGTAAAACTTCCAAATAATTGAAATCGAAACAATCTTTTTATTTATAGATATATTGACAGAAGTGATTTCCAATATGTTGAAATGGATACAGATAGCGCATACATGGCGTTGAGCGGAACATTAGAAACACTGGTAAAACCAAGTATGAAAAAAGAGTTTTACAATGAATATGGTGATTGGTTTCCACGCCCATACTGTGACAAACATAGGGATGAGTTTTTAAGAACCAAAACAATGGGTTTAGAATGGAGCACGCAAGACTGTTGTGAAAAAGTACTAAAACACGGAAAAAGAACACCCGGGCTGTTTAAAGAGGAATTTACCGGAGATGGAATTGTTGCACTTAACTCTAAATCCTATTACTGCTGGGGAGAAAAAGGAAACAAGTTTAGCTCAAAAGGTTTGAACAAACGAATTAATCAATTGAACAAAGACAGTTATCTAAATGTATTGAACACAAAAAAGTCGTTTATGGGTAAAAATCGAGGATTTGTAGTAAAGGATCAAAAAATGTTGACATACAACCAAATAAAACGAGGACTCACATATTTTATGCTAAAAGACGAGTGTGTTCTGATGGAGTATCTACCGAGCCTACTTTGGCTTAAATAAAAACCTTCATAATAGACTTCTTTTACCACAGTTACTATAACTATATATATATATATAAAATACAAAAAATCTTTCATCATCCTTATAAATATCGATAACGAATAGATGAATATTTAACTTTATCATCCAATATATTTTATAGCATTCAATGTATATATGAGTTCGAATTATGTATCTAGCTATATTATATGAGGAGATTTTGCCCCTACTTATTATGTAATAAATGTATATAGTCATACATTGATTCACTTTTAATCAATGAATTTATTCAAGGTAGATACATCTCCTCTCTCCTCTCTCTCAAGATGCTATATGAGCTCGAGTTATGAAAAGAAATTATCAAAACTTAAATGCCATACATTCAAAATGTATATACCATATAAGTTCAAATTAAGTAAAAAAATAATCAAAACTCAAATGCCACTTAAATGCCACTCAAATGCCACTCAAGTACCCCTCAAATAAA
Source organism: Cryptosula pallasiana (assembly GCA_945261195.1). Lineage (NCBI taxonomy): Eukaryota > Metazoa > Bryozoa > Gymnolaemata > Cheilostomatida > Cryptosulidae > Cryptosula > Cryptosula pallasiana. The sequence goes on from CALYOO010000326.1 coordinate 26,834, forward strand.
ACACAATATAAACTCGGCGAATTCATTCAACGCCGTAACCCATTGCATCACCCCAGATTATGACCCCACAAAAAAACACTTGGTAGGGAGATCTGCTCATATATTACTACTATTAGTAGTTACTTATTACTAGTGAAGATTAACATACCTTAATTAAATTTCCGATATCGAAATCCTGCTAGCTTCGCTTGAAATGTGATTGTTATCTTCATTGCTTTTCACACTATCATTGTCGACAACTTCATCTTTTTCCTCAAATTTTTTGTTTTCAGAGTCATCATCCGTCATATTATCATCTTCTTCATCAGTATAAGCATCAATGTTATCATCGTCATCATCATCATCATCATCATCATCATCATCATCATCATCATCATCATCATCATCATCATCATCATCATCATCATCATCATCATCATCATCATCATCATCATCATCATCATCATCAGCAGCAACATCATCATCATAACTTTTCATCAGCTCAGCATCATCAAATAGAGAAAGTCTGAAAGCTATTCCTTCTTTTTCACTTGAAGTAGATAGAAGCATCAAAGCTTCTTCAACACTCAGAATCGTGAGAATGTGTTTCTTTGTGCCGCTTTCAGTTGTCATCGTACTTTTATAGTGGATCATACCACATTCATGATTTTTGATCTTCAAAACGTTCTCAGGAGGGACAACAATCTTCCCAGTCATCAAAGATCCATCATTCATCATGTATCTGTAAGTGACAGTGTGAGTGATACGTAGAGGCGATGTATCTTGTTTTCGTTTTCGCTGCTTCGACTTCAAATTTTTCCAAACTGAAAGTCTAGTGAATGTCAGAAGAGTGTTGACAGGAATATTATCGAAAGTGATGATATCAAAGTATGCTTGCAACTGTTTCAATGATTTTTTTCTCAAGATTTTGGCTATAACTCGTTGTTTTAGCCCTTGATGATGATTATCTCCTACAATACGCAGATCGGGTTGATTTTCTTCTAGCTTTCCCATGTACACTAGGATTTGTGAAGAGCCGGGATCAAGTTCCTGTAGCTCCCCCGTAAGTTCTTTGTCAATCAGTGACTTGACTCGAATTCGATGATTGTTTTTTAAAACATATTCATAGTCCAATATACCATAATCTTCAACGTAATTAACATCGAAAACCTCCAATATCGTAGGAATTGGTAAATCCAACAAACTCACAAAATTTCCGATTTCCAACATTCCTTTCTGCATAGCTCCTGTCATTATTCCACCCATCTCGAGCAATTCAAACTCTCTAAGTTTGTTTACGGTATTATTCTTGCTGTTGCTGAATAAAAAGGAAATTGAAGCTCGAGATAATGTCACTGTCGGTTTTTTGTTATCCTCCGTTCGTTTGACTTCACTGTTCTCATGCAGATATGTGTAGTCCGGTGTGGGACTCAAAGGAGAGTCAGCTGAAACTACATGATGTTTCATTGCTATATCAGCAGGAGTATTGGTGTTTGAGCGAGAAGATGTATCATTAAAGGTGTTAGGATTGGATCTTCTATCATCAATGTGAATGTCGTTGGTGGTGGAAATGATGGTTGTAGTGGAAATAGCGTTAGTGTTGTTGGTAGCTGTGGTTGGTTCAATATGGAGCTTAGGAAGTGCTTTGGAGTGTGATGTCATCATACCTGCAAAAAGTAAAAGAACTTAGTTTAATGATGTAAATATACTGAAATTATTGTTTTATTAAAAGATTGTTTTTAAAAACTAAGATTCAAAAACCTAGATGTTTCAATTAATTAAAAACAAATAATTATTTTAGTGCTTCTTACCTTGTTGCTCTCCTAATAGCTGTAGTAGATGTTGCTCCTCTGTTAGCCGCTGTAGAACTGGATGCTTTCTGTGTGAAATGATGGCTCTTATATAGCTAAAGTTGTACTGATTAAAGCCTATGAACCCCATCTCGTGTCAATCTCTATGAATCAGCATCTTTTCACGCGAAGGAAAGTCAATGTTTTCGCGGGAATAAATGAATTATTTTCACGCGAATACAAACCAATGCTTTCGCTGGAATAAATATTTTAGTTTCACGCGAATGGAAACCATTGCTTTCGCGGGAATAAATGATTTTATTTCCCGCGGATGAAAGTCAATGTTGTTGCGGGAATGAATACTTTATTTTTACGCGAATACAAACCGTTGCTTTCGCGGGAATAAATATATTATTTTCACGCGAATAGAAACCAATGCTTTCGCGGGAATAAATGATTTTATTTCCCGCGGATGAAAGTCAATGTTGTCGCGGGAATAAATACTTTATTTTCACGCGAATACAAACCGTTGCTTTCGCGGGAATAAATAATTTATTTTCACGCGAATAGAAACCAATGCTTTCGCGGGAATAAATGATTTCATTTCCCGCGAATGAAAGTCAATGTTGTCGCGGGTATAAATACTTTATTTTCACGCGAATGGAAACCGTTGCTTTCGCGGGAGTAATTAAATTATTTATTCCCGCGAAAGCAACATTCCATTCGCGTGAAAATAAAACTTGTATTCCCGCGAAAACACCGGTTTGTATTCGCGTGAAAATAAAGTATTTATTCCCGCGGCAACATTGACTTTCATTCGCGGGAAATTAAATCATTTATTCCCGCGAAAGCATTGGTTTCTATTCGCGTGAAAATAAATCAGTTACTCCCGCAAAAGCAATGGTTTCCATTCGCGTGAAAATAAATTATTTATTCCCGCGGAAGCATTGGTTTCTATTCGCGTGAAAATAAACTATTTACTCCCGCGAAAGCAACGGTTTCCATTCGCGTGAAAATAAGTTATTTATTCCCACGACAACATTGACTTTCATTCGCGGGAAATTAAATCCATTATTCCCGCAAAAGCATTGGTTTCTATTCGCGTGAAAATAAAGTATTTATTCCCGCGACAACATTGACTTTCATTCGCGGGAAATTAAATCATTTATTCCCGCGAAAGCATTGGTTTCTATTCGCGTGAAAATAAAATATTTATTCCCGCGAAAGCAGTGGTTTGTATTCGCGTGAAAATAATTCATTTATTCCCGCGAAAACATTGACTTTCCTTCGCGTGAAAAGATGCTGATTCATAGAGATTGACACGAGATGAGGTTCATAGGGTTTAATCAGTACAACTTTAGCTATATAAGAGCCATCGTTTTCACACAGAAAGCATCCAGTTCTACAACAGCTAACTGAGAAGCAACATCTTCTATAGCTATTAGGAGAGCATCAAGGTAAAAACTTAATAAATTACAGTTTTTACTCATGCATTATTTATTATACTAAAACAACTGAAAAAAATTATTTATCTGTATTTTTTTAGATTCAACCACAAAAAATGGAAATAGTTAACAACACAGAATCAGAAACTCAGCCTAAACCTTTGACTCAAGAGGACTTGATACTTCTACAAAACCTATGCAATAAAAAAATTGAAGAGAGAGTGCGAATTATCTCAAACAATTGTAAATTCATCCAGAAAGACTTGATAAAACAGCTAAATAATTTTCGAACTGAATCTTTTCTAACATTAAAGCTCTTAGGGAATGAAGTTACATCAGACATTCAGAGATTACATTATGTATTACAACAACGACAATATCAACTCGAACAGGTAAGCACACCAATTTCTATCGAGTGTGCTCGTAAAGATCTTGCTCTAAAAAAAAGAAACATGCGACGACAGTCCGCTCAAAGACAAGCTAGAAGGGTAAGGACTCAACAACGTAAGGCACGACAAGCTACAAAAACATCTGATTAACAGTCAATTTTTGATGATAAGGTAATAATTAATAAAAAAAACACTATTTAGCAAAAGTTTGTAGTTGTTTTAAATTTTCTGTTTAACCATTCTATACTAATACATAACTTTCATTTTTGTTTAATCATCCTATGCTAATACATAACTTTTTATTTTAGTTCATTATGGAATCAAAAGTACATAGAACAGAAGTCTTCCTTCCTCAGATATAACATCAGTACATCAAGTACATCAATGATGACATTGTAAAAAAGATTATGTATTAATTATCATTACAAGTTGTAGTGCTTTGTATTACTTAGTATTTACTAACTCTAGGTATATTATACAAGGATATTTTCCTACTTATTATGTAATAAATGTATATAATCATATATTGGTTTAATGTAGTTATATCTCCTTGTTCTTCTCTCCTCTCTCTCCAAATATCATATGAGTTCGAGTTATGTAAAACAATTATCAAAACTTAAATGCCATACATTCAAAATCTAGCTGCCACATGAGTTCAAATTAAGTAAAAAAATAATCAAAACTCAAATGCCACTTAAATGCCACTCAAATGCCACTCAAGTACCCCTCAAATAAAATACAATATAAACTCGGCGAATTCATCCAACGTCGTAACCCATTGCCTAAACTCCAAGATCAATTCCACAAAAAAAACACTTGGTAGGGAGATCTGCTCATATGTTACTACTATGGTTACCATGAGCTAAGAAATTTTAACAAATCTAGCAAGTCAGAATTTTTTACTTACTTTTTCATCTATATCATTAAGTAGCCATCTTCTGTTGGCTATTGGAGTTCACAATTGATAAAATTTCGATACTTTTTGAGATAATATTTTGTCATATTGTTTTTGGGAGATGATGTGAAGCTTTCGTTTTTTGTGCAGCTTTTTGCGCAATGCTAAATATTTTAAAAAACGAATATTGTTGGAGATTCGTTACCCTCATGAATTTTCAACATGGTTCATATGTGTCTTTTGTTGAGAATGTGAGAAGCAGAGTCATTTGATGTAACCCAATTTATTCCATTTCGATCAATTTGTTAAAATTAAATGTAACGGTTGTGATCAACATCAGTATCCAAGCCGTATTTGGTATTGTCTAAAAATGATTAGCACAGTGATCAATCTCAGCGATGTTGGTGAAGAATTCGTCGAGCTGTCCTTCCGATTCTATCAAACGAGCTTTTGGGTAGACGATGGAGTTGTTGGATTATGAGTGAAAATACAGGAGTTTGCGGTCGTTTTTGTTTTCCAGGAAACAACTACGCTTTAGTTGACTTTTGCTCTTGAACTCAATTGTCCTTAAACTCTTTTTAACAACTAAAACTCTCCTTGATGCGTGATAACAGTTTTGGTAGACGTCAGCTCGGCCTCTCAGAATTCCGTCCCAAAGTCAAACATTTAAAATGTTTATGACTTGACCCGGTCTGTGTTTTATTTTCATGGAACCCCATTATCTGTCTATCAGCTTATCCAATTGCTCATCTTGAAAAAAATGGAGGTTGGCTATCATCGACAATACCTGAAGATGACATTCGACTAAGTATTCCAATTCTTGATTAATCAATTTCTCGTCTTTCATGCACTCCTTCATTATCCTCATCATCTTCTTGTTGTTCTTCAATCCTCAATGCCTCGTCATCTCCATTTTCCATCATTGGAGCGTTATCATTTTCTTCAACAGAGACTTTGACAACCGGATCCACATTCTCGGCTATTTCACTGACATCTATTCCTGAGCTTTCCACACCCATTCGTATCTGATCAACTGTTTCATTTAGTATTCGAGAACAAATCAAAAAAATTTTCGAACTATTTCCAATTTACTTGAGTTCTGTCTCTCTCCTTCACATTCCTCACTTGACAATCTAAGTTTTGCCTACAAAAGAGATGATAACTCGTAATAACTCTTCTTTGAGTCGTGCGTTCTGTACAGAGTGCAACAAAAACTTTACACTGATACGATTGATTATTATTTAAAAACTCACCGATCACTGAGAGTTTTTTTATTTTCGGCAGACAGTGAAACTGGAGAAGCAGCTGATTTCTCTTCCCAAGTGTTTTCAAGTTCAACCTCCATTTAATCTATGTAATCATCATTTATGTATTGATCATCTGGAATTCTTATGCCAGCGAGAGTTTTCAATCCCAAATATCCTGTATTTTTACATCACTATCCTCTTCCATCTTCATCCTCCCTAGTGAAATGGAAAAAAAAAGGCTGACGAAATTCAAAATTGACAAAAAAAGACATTATGATACATTTATACAGTAATTCATATGGACTCCCTAATTTTAATGTAAGCGGTGTGTTTTTATTCGGTTAATAGCATCTGTCTATCTACTGATTTCATAAATAGACGATATTATCTGCAACGAAATAAAATAGTACTAAGAGTAAATCATTTTTTTCATTTGTGTGAACACATTCTGTATTATAAAAGGAATTTCATGCAAAAAATTGTTTGCCATTCAAGCAAAATCTTTATACGTATGAAAGATTGTTTGCGAAGAAGCTCTTTTGTAGTTGCGCAAAACCTTATATATTAGAAAGAGATTTTCGCAAGAAGAGATTTTTGTTCATTACATTCGTTCGACACTCCTATATATTATAAATGAAGGAACTTTTGCACAAAAATGTTATTCACATTTGCGTGAAAGTCTTATATACTTTAGAGGGATTTTTGAGTAAAAAAGACTGTTTGATCCCTGCAGAAATATTACATAAAAAGAGACTTTTGTCAAATGTCTTTTTCGTTTGCGCTCAAATCTTACATTTTTAAAAGAGAAGTTTCGAGAGATGAAAATACTTCGGTCAAGTAGGATTTCTTATATGTTGTACAGCATTTTTCCAGCGAGCGCTCTCATGGTTTGCAAGCTTAGGTCAATTGCTTTTCACACACAAATCATCCACTCCAGAAAAATTATGTAAAAGAAAAAACGCCTACTACAGCTGCTGGAGGACTCTCAGCAACATTGTAAGAATCATTAAATAAATATTTAACACCAGTTTTAAAAATCAACTAGTTGCGCTGTGAAAAGCCACATAGCATATAAATTTCAATCATTTATTTTTAGTTGTCCTTAGGTAGCTTACACTCTAAACGAGGTATGCTCATAAAACCTAGTCGGTTTGTTTTCAAGACTACAAAGTCTTTGATGATGACAAAATTGTCTTTTTTGTGAGGGAGAGAACAACCGGGTTCTAATTATTTATGGTTTTTTTTTTAACTAAGCATATTGTTTTAATATTCATCTTAAAACAAACATTGCTGTTTACTTTTTAGATTACTATGGATAAAATTACCGAATCTCTCATAACTTTAAAAGAGAGTAAGGCCAAAACAAGCCCTAAAAGGAACTACAATGTTGCAAAAGACAGATCAGCTAGCTGTTCCGAAATCGGTTATGCCAACAAAGCAAAACCGCTTAAAGAAGAAGAACAAGAAAGTACTTTTCGTTGTGGATAGAGCTCTAAAGATGGCCAAGACTCTCAAATGATGGAGAGTAAGAGAATTGCAGAAGATCAGAACTTTTCAGTTGCTAACAAGTCTCATTGCCCTGACCATCATGAAAGTGGTTGCTGTAGATTGCAATACGGATGCGGAAAACCTTCATCAAAAATTTTTTCCAAGCAGAATAATTAAAAAACTTAATCTTAGCGACTACCTTGCAATATCATCTATTTGAATGAGGTTCAAAGTCCCAAAAATGAGCAATATATTTGCTATGATCTGAAACGCATGGACGCAAAAAAAATGGCTTTAGAGGAATTGCTTCTGAAGCCAACAATTGAGAACGATAACCAAGGTTGGATTAAAACTCAGCATCGACATCTAATATCTCACCATTTCCAAACGATGAGCACTTTTCCCTTACATCGACGTCGTTGAAAGATTCATACGTCATCAATTCAATGTTAAAAAATCTACTATAACTTGCTTTTGCTGCATCTCGGAAAAAAGGAAAAGAAAAAGATTAGAACCCTTCTCATACTAAACAGATACATATACATCGAAGAAGCTAAAAAAATATGTTCCAGTTGTGATGATTTATAAAGGGAAAAAAATGAGTTTTTGCAAACACATTTCACAATGCCACCTTTCCCTGCACATCCAGCAGAGCTGATTGAAACAAAAAATTTTGTCAAACAAAATACAATGAAGAGTAGACGGAATTGGAAACAGCTGGGGATTTTGTAATTTACTGTTTAAGGAATTTATTGAGTTTGAAGGAAAACTCAGCGCTCACGGTAACTAGTAGACTTTTTCTACTGTGGATTATAAAGTTATATTCACTATTTCAAACACTGCATTACGCAATGATATAGTTTATCCCTCACTAGTACTAACATCTCATCAAAACTCTGACTGTGTAGCAAATATTATACACATTTTATTCATTGTACTTTACATAATATAAAAATAAACTATAACAAGGCACAGTACAAACTTTCAATGCTTTTGTTATTGACAAAAGCTATAAAATACTACAAAACTTCAATTTTTACACAATACTCTACCCGACAATCTAAATCACTATACAAACCCCAATATAAACAACACCTGCACAATAAATTCTTAGTTATTCATACACTTACAACAGAATTAAAAACAAAAAACCTCTGCACAAAAAAGTACCTTTCAGGTTTTTATGGTACTTAGTGCTAAGAAATGCACTTGGAACCAGGGTAACCTGCTTGTGCGTAGACGCCATGACAGATTTCTTCTTCTATCTTACCACTGATATCATTTGATAATTGTTGCTGTGAATCGATAAGCGGTTTAAAATGTGTTATGTTTTCACGAATGCTGATATTGTCGCTAACATTTAGCTCCTGACATTAGATATAAATGTTTGCCTTCATGTTTTAGAAAGTGTTAAGCGATTGTACCCCTCATTTTAAGGTCTTTTACTTTAGGGAATTAAATTTATTACAGCGACGTTTCATGTTTTATGTTTTTATTTCTTATGTTTCATGTTTTCATGTGTCATGTTTCAAGCTTCGTGTTTCATGCTTTATGTTTTTGTATTTCATGTTTTATATTTCTTTATTTCATGTTTAATATTTTACGTTTACATTGGTATGAATTTCCATCTGTTCTCCATGGATATCCACTATTCTCCATTATTATGCCTTGCTCCAGAAAGAACACAGTGCTGCTCTACAGTGACAACTATGTAATGCAACCGAATCATCCAGTGCAGACAGAGCCCATGGCTCACACAAACAACAGTTTGAATACTGGCTTTGTTTATCGACAACCAAAGTCCTAAGGTGGCAATCCACTAGGATTATTGGCAAGACATGAAAAATGAATGCAAGAATATGGACAATACCAGCCCTTTTATAGGTAACCGGCAGGAAGTAAATATCATAAAATAATATGACAGTAAAAGCACAGGAAGTATTTGGATCAATGGAATTACATATATAAATAACTAACAAATCATGTGTACAAGGATTGAATGAAATAAGCACCAAATGTCTACTGGCGGAGTCCTATCTCCTACAGTCCAATCAGAGTGTCCTACGGGGTCCCAAGGCTCTGGCTAGTTTGTGGTCTTGACTACTTTGGATACAAGGAATGGTATCTTCAGTTCTTATCTTAGAGCAGCATCCTAACTGGTTTTGGAAGTCCTCTGCTATGGCGGCCATCTTTGACCTGCCTGAGTCACCATATCGGGTTGACATGGGTAAATACCGTCCCTGCAGGGGTCACTACCGGTCCTGCATGCTGTACTGCTGGCACAGTAAGGCTGTACTACCGGCACAGCATCTTACGGACGGCGATGGATGACGCTCTAGCGCATTTGGTTTGCAGATAGTGTAGCAAACTCCAAGTTTACTATTATTATTTGCTAAAATCAACCACAATGTGTTTATTAATGTGTTACAGCTGACCCATGAATTAATGCTTTTAGGATATCCCAGCCATTTTACAAGAAATTTTTAACTTTGCTTTGAATATATTCTATTGTTCTAAAATTTTATTGAATAGAGTTTTGTAGTTCAGGCTCTTAAAATGATCTGCGAATCTTTTCACTATCTAACCCAACTATTTTACAAGACACAGAATTTGTATGCTGAGTGGAAACTATCTTAAACACTTCTTCAGTCCATCTTGGTGTGTATCTTTCTGCAAAATTACCCTTTTTCTCGGTGATTTGAACTCTCTCCCACTTTGAAATTTAGCTTAGACAATGGGTTCATGAATTGATAAAACTTCATCGTAACTCGATTCACACTTTTGCTCTTTACTGGCGTCTGCTGGTGTTATTCTAATAAGTGAGTGACTGATATGATCATATTTGTTAACCAACCGACTTAAAAATCAATATATATCCATGTGTTATTAGCAGTAAAGTATTTGTACATGTTTGATTTTATAGTTTTATTCCACTGCTTTATTACAGTAGACTTCTCATTCTGTGCGGTAAATGGGATCATATCTTGAACAGAATTGCCGTAATATTCTTTATCTTTGTCTACCCGTAAATTTTTATGTTTTTTTTTTTAAAGATCTTCTTTAATGCCTAAGCCGCAGCCTCACCAGTTTTTCTTTTCGGAGGGAGCAACCATTTGTGTTTGAAGAAATGCCGATCACAACGAGTAAAACTTCCGCATCAACGTTATCTTTAGCAATGTTTAACATATCTACCAATTTAGCAGTTCAAATATCATCAATGCATTTAGACCAGACACAAAGTTTTTGAAATTTATGTTGAACCAGCTTATATATTTCATCCGCTAATTGATGAATTTATTTGGGTGTGTTTTTAATAGCCATGTCGAATCTCTTTTTAAGCGTAATCCTAGTTTTAGCGATGCCAATGTGCGTACATTCATCTTTTGTAGGATTTAGATCCTCTGCCATCTGTTTATCACAGAACTTATTTCTTGTTTTTGTAACTTTATGTTTAGCATAACACAACAAACCAAGACAATATGCAGCAGTCATCATCTCCATCAATTGGCATACTCAAATCTTTAGCTGTATTGTCATCACTAAGCCTTTTATTTAACTTCGTACTGGATCCTAAAAGGTTGTGACTGAGTAGCGCATCTCAATAGACAGACGTTCCTTTAGACGTAATAACCCATTTTTACTTCTTAGTATTTGAGGAGTTGTAATAGGAAAAATCGGGTTGTGGCAAAACAACACCTTTAGAAAATCCTTTGTTACAACCCAGGTTGGATTATGATAAACTTTTTGTTTACAGGAGAAGCTTTTTTCAAACAAACCAAAACAAAATTGAAAAAAGCTTTCAAGCTAGGATTACCAAAGGAAGTGATTGTAAACTAATATGATTGTTAAAAAAGAAATTACCGGTGAAGGCATTGATACTATGGTAGTTATTGAAGCTATGGGTGAATCCAAAAATAAATCACAGGGTATACATATACAAGTGTTCCAGTCGATCGGCGATGCCTTAGACACCAGTGACAAAGCACCCAAAGAATAATAACCGTATGATAATTGATTATGTAATTTTAGAAAAAGCAAAGCAAATATGAAAAATATTATGCACACTGTAGACATAGCAATTTACATTGTTTATATCCATGTCAAAAACTATTTTAAGCTGCCTAGACAAACAATTTGTGAAAATGCTAGTTTTTTTTGTTTATTTCCTACAGACATGAGAGATGTAAACTATAACGACTGCATTGGGGATGACATGTCTATAGAACAAGTCAAAAAATTATCTAGAAGCTCGTGAGAAGAAAAATATGGTTTTGTAACAATAGGTTTGGTCAAGTGACAAGCAAAATTTGAAGTATAGAAGTGTTTTAGATAAAGTTTTATACCATATTTAATGGGAGATTCACTGCAAAGAATAGTTCGTAACACAGCCTCAAAAATGTCTACTAGTATCTCTGTTAGTGGTGGCAAAACCAACTTAATCACATTGTTTAATCCACCCTTACACTGGGACAAAAAACATCCTATGACATGGCATTGGTAACCCTGGAAACATATTATTCATCTCCCAAAATAGATGTAAAACAAAACCAAATCAGGTATTCTCCCAAGAGAGCAGGATGGTTTAGATTCAGGTTACCGGTATGATGCTATGTGCTGAAAAAAGTTAATGGGACAATTCAAAGCAAAGTAAAAAACGGACATGACGAAAAAGGTGTGACAATAACAGTTAATACCATAACTTTGAAAACTCTTTTAAAGCTGGGTAACAGGTGCAAAGTAGACCTTTCTTATAATAACTCTTCAGGAAAAGTTCTTGGATTCAACTCGGAAACTTACACCAATGCTTATAATAAATCAGAAAATATTGTTGACATCCTGAAGGATAATAAAATTTTAGTATACTCTGATGTGATGTCCGGTAGCTACTTAAATGGGCCAGAATCGAACATAGTTTATTCTTTTTTTCCCAATGTTGATCCCGGGTATAAGATCGTGAAAAAACCTACTAATCCAATCTACTTTCCTGTACATCTTGAAACCATTGCCAGCCTAAGAACTATTCTAACCAACTAAAATAGAAAACAGTTACATGTAGATCTATCGGGTGAAAGAGTAACAATTAAATATCACCTAAAAGAAATTCAATGTCTCATAAATAACATCTCCTATATAGTTGTTAGACTGAACGCTTCGCAAGGGCAAAATGAAAAAAATCTAAGAAGCTCTTCGAAATGGGGCAGTAACACATCAGCTCCAATTCGGCAATGAAGATCTGTGGTGGATTTTACTGACTACATACAGTGACCACTACTGCGCAGAAGTCCCCCTGTTGGTGGCTACCACAGGCATGCCTCCAATAAATGCAATAGATAAAGACCGGAACCTATTTTAATGATTATACTGCCCTAACGAATGATTATTACTAATAATTAATCATACCGGCACTGGGTGTTACTACAACGACCACAAATATTACTCCAGCAACCCCGAATATTACTACCTCGACCCTGGGTAGCTATCCCGGGTCAGCAGCAAGATGGCCGCCAAGTTGACAGTGACGAAACATAGCTTAA